>ML269858.1:7226-59593 GCA_005239495.1 Nicotiana undulata
TTTATTTTACTACTCTTTAAATATTTTAGTACTATTGTTTCAAAGTTAAAGTTTGGAATTCTGAAGAGATATTTGAGAATTGGTTATAGCTGAGTTATTTTATTTTATTTGGTTGCAACATTTAATTATCTATTTGTTTAGATTTCTTTCTTGCTCATTATTTATCGTTGTTAAAGATTATATTGTTGAAGCCCGACTTAGCCTCGTCACTACTTCGCCGAGGTTAGGCTCGGCACTTACTCAGTACATGGGGTCGGTTGTACTGATACTACACTCTGTGCCCTTTTTGCACAGATCCAGGTACCATTCAGCAGTAGAGGATCCTAGGACGACAACTCGATTTTGTTTGGAGACACGAGGTACATCTGCCGATGTTCGCAGATATCCTAGAGTCTTCTCCTATATTCGCATACATTGTTTTATATCATTCAGAACAGTTACACTATTTCTTTCAGACATTCTTAGTAGTATTCTTTAGTTGTTTGTGGATTGTGACACCAGACCTTGGGGTAGTTCTAGAGTTGTTATTACAAATATTATCGTGGTTCGTTTCATTTAGTTGGTCAGTTTTATTATTTTATTTTATGGTTGTTGGGAATTAATTTGATTAAGTTCATTTAAATTAAATTATTTATGTTGAAGTAATTAATTAAGAATAATTAGTTAATCGACTTCTAACATTGGCTTGCCTAGCAAGGGCGGTGTTAGGCGCCATCACGATCACTAAGGTTGGGAATTTGGGTCGTGACAATAAGGCTACCCTCGGCAAAGCAAATAAAAAGGGCTTGGATAAAATCAGTCCTCGAATAGATTAAAGGCTTCGATGATATCAACCTTCGAACAAACCTCAAGAGGTATTGAATTATCCTACCACAATCAAGTTAAGATGGGGTTCCGATCGTTGAACCCTCGAAAAAAATCCAACGGGTATAAAAAACATATGCTAAGGCATAAAGAAATTTTCACTAAGTCTTTTAGCCGAAATGGGAAAAATCATAGCCGTTTTTAGAGACCAAATTGGCCCAACTTAAAGAGCCTAAGCGCCGATCTAATAAACCTACGGGCCAATACAGTTAGAGTTCGAGACCTAGCTCTCACTCGATATGAACCCAAGGGTTCAGTTATTACGAGCTTAAACAAACGATTCACTACAACTCGAAGATTCACATAAAAGGTATAGTGGTGAGCTCGAAAACTTAACAATTATTAATAAAAATCTAATGGTCTGCCCTATCCTATAAAAATATTCAATTTTGGTTATTTAAGATAACTCGTCTACCAGTTCGAAATGAGCCATCCCCGAGACGAGTTCTCAAATGAGTTTCGGACTCGGGGACTTTCCTTCATAGCTCGGGGGCTTGCCCTTGTAAAACCAAAGAGCCTAAGGGTTTATTTCGATCACAAGTTGAAAAGAAGTAATGAAAATCTTTCAGCACGAACAAATGAACATACAAGGGACATGAAAGAAAAACTCATGAGGGCATCAAAGGAAATTTTTTCATTATATCAAAAATATATATATACAAGGGGCCAATCGGAGCCTTACAAAGGAAAAAAGAAAAAAGAAGTTACAATCTAATTATGATCAGGGCTAGTCCCGTCAAGACCGGCCTCCTCCCGGTCAGCTTCTCACGGGGGCATCTTCCTCAGCAACCTCACCTCCGTCTCCTCCACTTCCGAACCCGCCATCATCATCATCATCATCAGAAGGGACGAGCTGCCTAGCCTCGATCTCGAGTTCTTTTTCTCGAGCAATCTCCTCGGAGAGGTCAAAACCTCGATCATGTATTTCCTCGAGGGATTCCCTCCGGGATTGGCACTTCGCCAGGTCACTGAGCCATTGCTCCCGATTGAAGCCTGCCTCAAATGAGTTTGGACAGCTACGGCATCGGCCCGATACATAGCTATGGATTTGTTCGCCTTGTCCTTGGTCTTTTCAATCTCATCCTTGTCCTTGCTAAGCCCGGCTTCGAGTTCTTCGACCTTCTTGGTCTGAGCCGAACCGTTTTCTCTTAGGCCTTGGAGTTGAGCCTCCGCTGAAGACAATTTGGCCAAAGTCACCTCCTTTTCAGTAGCAAGGCGGTCTATCCTAGCTTTCCACCGATTGCAGTCGGTCTTAACCTGATCGACCTTCGCCCGAAATAGACTGATCTTCTCCACCTTCTGTTACAACTAAGATTTCGAAGGGTAAGCTTCCACAGTGGAGTCGATTCTATACCGTCTCAATAAGACAGTTACCTGCTTGTCCAACTCGGCCTCCTCCTCATGAACCTTGGCCAGGTCCGTTTAGAGATCCTTTATGACCTCGTCCTTTTGGCCACGCTATGAAGATCGGCCTCGCACTAACTAAAGTCAGCTCGGAATTTGGCAGAGGCCTATACGAAGAAGAAAAAGACAAGTTAAATTTATGAGAATGACCTTGGAAAAAAGGTGGAGAGAAATAACCAAAAGCAACTAGCAGTTACCTTGGAAAAAAGTCGCTGAGCTTCCGCTATGAGAATCGAAGCGTCGGTAATATTGGAGGCATCATCGACCCCAATGAAGCAATCCTGAAAAGGATCTCCAGCGCTAGAGCCTCCGCCAATCTTGGAGGTCTTCCGCCTTTGGGCATCCCTTATCGCCCTTTCAAGGAAGATCGACATTGAAGGCATTTGACCTATTGTCGTGGCCCCGAGCGAATCGCTCTGAGCGCTCTGTCCGATCCTCCTAGTTTTAGAATCGACCCCTCCCGGTGTAGAAGTTGATGATCGAAACACCCTCTCGACCTCAGGAGACTTGGGGATCACCCCTGATTTTATTTTCAAAGCCTCCTCGATGTGAGGCTCAGTTGTAGCAGGTGGCAGCTCGGAAAGCGAAGCAACCACAGTAGCCTTTCTAGGGCGAGCTACCAATGCCGATGAATCTTCTTCTTCTTCCTCATCCTGGTCCCTCAACGTTTGGACCGCATCCGCGGAGAGTCCAACTGTTTTTGTCCTCACCCTTCGAAGCTTGGGTTTGGAGACCTCGGATTGCAAGGGATTTTTCCGTTTCTTTTCCTTTCTGACCTCGGAACCGGGGACGTATCTTCGCCGCCTTCGCTCGTAGGCCTTATAATGGCGTCCTTGGTCAGGCCTACATAAACAGAAGATTAGTAATGAAAAAAATGGATGTTTACTTCGGAATACGTAAGTTGAGACCTTACCGTAGTTCTTGGCCTCCCACTTGCCTTTAGCCAAATCCCTCCACACTCTTTCATCACGGATCGAAGTGGAGGCATGCTTGTGGATCCGGGCTTCGAAATCGGGCATCGCCTTGGGCATCCAAGGGTTGGATACATGATAAAAGGTAAATGTTAGACAAGGTCAAAAGGGACACAGAATCAAAAAGAACAAAAGGTCACTTACATTTGGCTTTCCACTCCTCGGGAAACAACATCTTTTATTTTGGTATTATATCATAGTTCCTTGCCTGTATGAATCGACTCATCCAACCTCGATCCTTATCCTCGTCAATATTCAAGAATAGGTCTTTGTTTGCTTCGCAATTGAGTCTAATTAGCCCTCGATAGAGTCAAGGTATATATAACCGAATAAGGTGGTCCAGTGTGAATTCCATCCCCCCGGCCTCATTGGAGTAGAAGCGCAACATGATCACTATGCGCCAAAGTGAGGGGTGGAGCTAACCGAGGGTAACCTCGTACCTCTTGCAGAAGTCAAAAATCACCGGGTCGACGGGACCCAATGTGAAGGGGTAAGTGTAAACACTCGAGAACCCCTTCACATGTGTGGTGATGCTTTCCTCAGGCGTAGGAATACGCACCACCACCTCTGGACCCCATCTGCAATCCCTCTTCATGGCATCGACATGGACCTCGATAATCGAACACATGTACACTGGCACATGTTTGCATCGGCCCGATACCGATGAGGGGTTATCAACTTTAAAATCAGTTCTAAGGACACAGAGGCCGAGTAAGTATTTGTGGACGGACGGTTCTACCTGCATCTTATCGTCGGCCTCCCGAGAGTAGGAAGACGGAGCCTTCTCCTTTTGCGGTACCGTTTTAGAGGTCTTCGCTATTTACGTATGTGAGAGGAGTAAAAGGAGGGTGTAGAACTGGCGGCTCCGGTGGAAACAATTGTGGTTTGATAAGCGACAATGAGAGGAAAGAAAGAAGGAGTGTGAACTCAAGAGTTTATGATCAAAGCAAAGTAAAGTTTGAATCTACTAAGGAGATAGTATTTATAGGTTTAAAACGACTGCTCGGTGCCACTAGTGGCCGACCGACGACTGACATGTATTGATGGTTTTTTGGGAACCGAACCAACGGGACATTTCGATCACATCCATCACTTACGTCATGGGGACGACGTCATGATCCAGGTATTAAAGATCGAGGCTAAAAACGTTTCTTATCATTTCATTCTAAGAAACGCAGGGACAATCTATATACGGTAAAAATAGGGGATACCCGATTTTATGGGCTCGAGGGTATGCCTCGAGAGTGAGCCAGTATCGAAGCAAGTTCGGGCTCATAGAATATGAAGACTAAGGGATCGAGATCAGGCTAAATCGACACCACAGTAGCAGATTCACAAGATATCCGCAATCGACCACCAATCCTGGCGGGGATTTTGGAACCGACAAAACCATTAAGGGTTATTGATTTCAATCATGTATTTTACTTCCGAAATTAGAGTCATACCTTATTTAGGATTCCTCTACTATATAAAGAGGAACCCTGTTCATTTGTAAGGCATCATTATTGTCATCGTCATGAATTATCATTGACGCTACTATTGAGAAATACAAAGCACTCTGCTATTTTACTCGTTCTTAACTCTTTATTGTTCTTATTACCCATTCGGTTCTCATTGTTCATACCATTCTTGTTGTTCTTAGTGTTCTTGGCACTGGATCTCGAGCCTAATCCACATCGGGGTCAATAACTTGCAATTACACTGGTTTGATCCATTTTAATAGTTTAATTCCTTTATTTACTTAGTTATTTATCAATTGGCATTGAATTAGATCGCGTGTCCTTATAACCACATTACAAGTTTAATTGTTACTCGTATTTAGAGGTAAACAATCTCTTCGTATGATCTCCTTGTCTACTATGTTGGCTCAGCGACACATAATCGTCAAGCCAGGGTTCGCGCCAACGCCTTAAATCCTTAAGACACATCCAAAATCCAATTCCATGACATCCCAACTCCTGAATTTGCCTCACCTCCAACTGAGTTTAATTCCTTATACAAATTCCCCGCGCATCTTCAGCAATCTTGGGATGCTTGTATGCTTATGCTTGAGTCAGTTGCTTCTTTCTTTCACGATATTTCTTCAAAATCAAGACGATTTGTTGTTGTGCATGATTCTGCAATGTCTTATAACATTCATGATGTTTCTTCCTTGCCTAATGTAGAATCCTATATATTTAATTGCATTTCAGTTTTCACTTCGTACTATTTGATATGCATATCAAGTGGGATGTTTGTCCAATTTGGAAAAGAATTGCTTAGAAAGTTAACCTCCCTTGAAGGAATTATGACAGATGAAATCAGGGAATATGGAGCTTCTCAGAGTCCGTATATGAATTAGGCCAGGTGATACCTATAATACGAGCAAAGTAATCGAAGGAAAGTTTCTTGATTTGTTGGTAGAAGTAACAAGTACACAGAACAAGAAACGATAGGCAATTGGACCGGTTCTGCCTACTAAACTTGACCATGTCTCGAATACGAACAATATATGTTTTTAGTGGCTTAAAAAACAACCTCCAAGATAAGTTCTTCATATATCATTTGGAACAGCTACTTCATTTTCTGATAGGGAAATCAAAGAGCTTGCGGATGGGATTAGAACAGAGCAAACAGAGGTTTCTATGGGTGTTGAGAGATGCCGATAGATGAGATATCTTTACTGGGGAAGCTAGAAAAGTTGAGTTGCCAGAAGGGTTTGAGGAAAGAGTAAAAGAAGTAGGCTTACTGGTAAGAGAATGGGCACCACAACCAGAAATCTTGGCTCATTCGTCGACTGGGGAATTCATGAGTCATTGTGGTTGGAATTCGTGTATAGAGAGTATTACTATGGGAGTGACAATAGTTGCTTGGCCAATGCACTCTGACCAACCAAAAAAAAGTTTCTCGGTGGCGGAAATATTGAAAATAGGCCTAATTGTGAGGGAGTGGGAGAAACGCGAGGAGCTAGTGAGTGCATTCACCATTGAGAACGTCGTGAGGAAGTAAACGGCATCAGAAAAAGGCGCCAAAATTAGAAAAAGAGCACAAGAATTGGGAGAAGCCGTAAGGCTGTCCACAGAGAAAGGGGGAGCATCTCGGATGGATTTGGATTCTTTCATCGCGCATATCACAAGTACTTGTTTGTCACTTGTCTGTTTCTTGGCTCACACTAGTTTATACTACCTTAAGTTTATGTGATCTTGGCATGTGAAATATCTTGGATCAGGCTAGTTTATGATATTGTATTTCTGTAATTAAGAGCATAGATAACATCTAATCTGATTCTAACTATGCAGAATACATGGTTAATTTTGAGAATGATCTTATATACATTTATCAGTTGTTTGCATATAAATGCCATGACAAAATGACATTCATATGTGTTGTATTGGTATTTTCTTGCTAATCAATGCTGTTTGGTTTAATATAAAACATTTTGATACCGCGCATATGCTCGGACTCTTCAAATATATTGTTGGATGCATGTCAGATTCTCCAAAAACTATGAATTTTTTTGGGAGAATCCGAAACGGGCGCGATAACATTCTCAGAGGGTTTGAGCAACATTTCCCAAGACAAATCAGGTTCCCCTATTTCCTAGAAAATTCCTTTTTCGACTAATCTGATTTTTGTGAATTACTAATATTATCCAATTATGACTCCCTCCGTTCACTTTTACTTGTCCAATATTCTAAAAATAAATTCCCCCCCACAAATTCGTCTTTACAGCTACCGTCACCATATATTAAGCTTTAATAAAAGACATTCCAATAAAATCTATAAGGCAAGTTAATTAAAATTGATCATCTACAGAAGAGAGTAACAACAACAACAACAACAACAGCAATAGCAAACCTAGTATGTTCCCATCAGGTGGGGTCTGGGGAGGCTAGTCTGTACGCAGACCTTACCCCTACCTAACAGGTAGAGAGGCTGTTTCCAATATACCCTCGGCTCAGGAAGGGTAATGAGAAGAAGTGGATAGCAAGAAAGGAAGAAAGAGGGAAGAGAAAAGAAAAAAGGGAGAGATAAAGGATAAGTAGTACCAAATGCTAGCAACAAGGGATACAATACCTGAGGCGAACAAAACCACATAACGTAATAAAAATCTAAGAATATGAAGGGACATGTGTGCTACTAAGACTATCGTTGAGCAACTAAAAACTACCCACTAACCTTCTACCTTAATCCTCGACCTCCACACCCTCCTATCAAGGGTCATGTCCTCAGTAAGCTGAAGTAGTTCCGTGTCTTATTACTAGTTAATCAAAGAACATTTAGTTGTGGTAATCTTATTTATACAAAGGTTGATTCAAGAAAGAAGATGTTGGTAAATATCCAAATAAATATGAGAAAGAGAATATCATGTGAAAATTAATCAAGGAAGATTATATTGAATCTACGGGAATTATTTGAAAGCCAAGTTTCAAATATTGAATGGCTTACTAAAATATTAGAAGAAGAATCTACGAAAATTCTATTTGAAAGGAAAGTTGCTAAAATCATGGAGAAGATCTATTATTTTGTGGAAGGAAGATATTATATGAAAGAGATACTACAAGGCCAAAGAAGAATATATTTTTTATGGAAAGAAAATATATTATGGGTATAGTCTATTCTATATTATGGAGAGAGATTATTTTTCAAGATCAAGAAAGGATTCAAAGATTTATTGAGATCTATCAAAAAGGAAATATTTTATTAGAAGAAGATAGTAAGGTTTATTTTAAGAGCAAATCTTTTATACTGACCAAGGAAGTCTACTAAGGAAAGGAAATAGGTCTTCTACGGAAGGAACACTATGTAAAAGAATATTGGAGTGTGCATATGTCAAGTCACAAAGATATGATCAGTACTTGTTCAAAAGGAAACTATGTAACAAAGGAAGTTCAAATCCACAAGGAAATAAATGGCATCAACATGTACTCCACAAAATCAATTAAGCAAGATTTTGCGAGCAATTACAAGGAAGTAGCGGGTGTTGTGGACTCAAACTCATAAGGAACGAAGAAGTACAAAGTGTCCAAGTTCAAAGGACATTTTCAAATAATGTCATGGAAATTTATGGAAGCAAATAAAATCATAAAAGGACATGATCAAGACAAAATATGGAGTATCAATTGACAAAGACTACTATCAGCAACCAAGGAAGGATTCACTTAAGAAAGGAAACTAAATATTCAAGAAGACCCATTCACAATGGTCAGAGAATCATTTCTAAATATCCTTGGGTTATGGAATAGCCAGAAGATGTTGAAAGGCTATAAAAAGGAGTTTTACAAAGGAATAAAGCACGCAGCCTTCCATACAATTGTCTACCCAACTACAAGTTCTTTATTATAACCTTAACAAGCATTGCAATTCACTTTTAGATTTACTGTCTACACAAAAGAGAGAAGAGAGACAGAAAAATATTGGAGAGGCAGTGTGTCCGAGAGGTTGTGTCATTGTTCGTTTCTTTGGTGAGCGAGTGAAAACCAAAGGGTCGTTGTTGGTGAGCGAGTGAAAACCAACTCTTGTTCGTTGTTGGTGAGCGAGTGAAAACCAACCCTGTCAACGTTGGTGGTGATCGCTGAAAACCACAAAGGATGTACTCGATTCAATTTACAAAGAGCTCTAAAAGACAACACGCTTGCAACCCAAGAGGACTGGATTAGGATACCACATTGGTTCCGAACCAGCATAAAAATTACTGGTGTCATTTACTTTATCGCTCTCATATTATATTCTGTTACTTTACTATTTATTGTGATCAACACTTGTTTAAATCGAAAGGACTAATAGTTCTGTGCAAGTTGTCTCCGCATAAGTCGAAGGTCTGAACAGTAGTCGACTAAAAATTAAAAAAAGGCTACAATTCACCCCTCCCCCCTCCTTGTACTTTCAATGTCCTGTCTAATCACCTCTCCCCAGTACTTCTTAGGCCTACCTCGACCTCTTCTCAAAATCTCCATGGCCAACCTCTCACACCTCCTAACATGGGCATCAATGCTTCTTCTCTTAATAGGTCTGAACCATCTCAGCCTCGACTCCCCCATCTTGTCCTCCACGGAGGATACTCCCACTCTGTCTCGGATAACCTCATTTTTAATCATATCTCTCCTGATACACACACACATCCATCTCAACATCCTCATCTCTACTAATTTCATCTTCTGCACGTGGGAGTTCTTGACTAGCCAACACTCATCCCCATACAGCATAGTCAGTCGAACCACCACTCTATAAAACTTTCCCTTAAGTTTTGGCGGCACGTTCTTATCACATAAAACACTGGAAGCGAGTCTCCACTTCATCCATCCCGCTCCAATATGATGTGCGACATCTTTGTCAACCCCCCTGTTACCTTGGATAATAGACCCGAGATACTTAAAACTCGCTCTCTTGGGGATAACTTGAGCATCAAGTTTTACCTCTACGTTTGCTTCATGGGTCTCGTCGGATAATTTACAATCCAAGTATTATGTTTTGGTTCTACTCAATTTGAAATCTTTAGACTCCAAGGTCTGTCTCCAAACCTCCAACCTTGCGTTAACTCCGTTTTGCGTCTCATCAATCAAAACTATATCATCGGAAAATAACATGCACTAAGGAACCTCCCCTTGGATGTGTCGCGACAGTACATCCATCTCTAACGCAAATAAAAACGGGCTAGGAGCCGATACCTGGTGCAACCCCATCACCACAAGGAAATGCTACGGGTAACCCCCCACTGTCCTCACCCGAGTCTTAGCATCATCATACATATCCTTAATCACTCTAATGTACGCTACCAGAATGCCACTAGCCTCAAAACACCTCTAGAGGACCTCTCTCGGGACTTTATCGTACACTTTCTCAAGGTCAATAAACACCATATGCAAGTCCTTCTTCCTCTCCCTATACTGCTCCACAAATCTCCTAACTAGAAGATTAGTTTTCATTGTCACGTCATTCCCTATATATAAAGTATTGATATGTTTTCTTACATTATACCTCTTGTGCTAACTAAGAAAAACTCAACGAGTAATGTGGGTGATGAAAGAATCCATCTTAGTGCGGTTTACGCCCCCATCTGTTACTGATTTCTTGATAGCATTACTCAAATAAGATGCTCTTTTCCTTATCTCATTTCCCTCTATTGAAGCCATCAAAGTTTTCTCAGCATTTTCAACCATTTCTAATGTAACAAATTCATATCGACGCGTCCATGACCTAATAGTTAGTCCAATTTTGAAATACTTTGTTACAAGTTAAGAACTCCTAGGCTGATCTGAATGCATTGGACATGCTGCTATAGGAACTCCAAAGGAAATACTCTCCATACACGAATTCCATCCGCAATGACTCATAAACCGCCCATTGAACTATGTGCTGATATTTCAAATTGGGGTTCCCAATATCTTACTGTAATCCCTCTTCCTTTTATTTTCTCTTCATATCCTTCAGGCAGTTGTATTTTTCTAACTTCACTTGTAAAAACATCTCCTTTATCAGCATCTTTGAGTACCCAAATGAACTTTTGCTAGCTTTTCTCTAGATCAATCGCGAGTTCTTTGACTTCTTCATCACACAACGAAGTAGTCGTACCAAATGACACAAAATAACTGAATTTGGTTCTTGTTTGTCAAGCCAATCGAGGGATACGTGACGTTTGTTTGAGTCTTCATTAAATGGAAATATAGCCCATTGCTTCAATCCATCATACTCTTTGGCCATTAAATCGAGGTACAAACTTTCTATTACTCGCGACGAATTGTAAAGTTCACCACAATGAATCTTCCTATCAAATTGTTCTTGTATCTTCAAATATTCCCAAAACTCTGTAGGAAAGCAGTCTTAAATTGATGGAATATCTTCATAATGTTCGATTCCAGGTAGGATAGGTTTTCCTTTGAGTTCCCATATAAATGAATATTAAAAGAAAGCTGAAGTACTATTGAAAGAATAGTACTCTGTATTTGGCATTTCAGGCAAATCTTGAACCACCCAATTCATCAAATTATCATAAATAACAACCACTTTATTAATATTTTTGCTCAAAAGTTCACGTACTAGAGCGCAAACTGGCTCGCGGAGATGTAACGTGGCGTAGAAAGAAGGCATTTGCTGATTTGGGAATTTGGTAGAAGCATTAGGATTTGGAAGGGGAGTTTCAAAAGAAGGTGTTTGAAATTCATGGAAATGAATGTTTGTTGTGGTGAGAGGATCAAAACCATGAGCCCGAATTTTCGCCTGTTGGATGTGAGCAACAGTTCCAACATAATGGACAGGAAAATAGTATGAGGAAACGAGTCGAGAGAAATGGAGGATGATTTAGATTGCCTTGTGCCAGAAGTGGTATCATGACCACTGCCACTCGAGCTGCGTCTTGTAGTGACGAGCCAGAAATTTCACTTCAATGTTATTTTCCAACAAAGGGTGTTCTACTGACGACCCTTCGTATGTTGTAGGCCCGCCCTTGGCGTCTTGTGCACCATTTTGGTCATGGGTTTTTGAGGTAAGCTTTTCAGCCATAGATAAGCTATTAGTTCTCTAGTGATACAATTTCAGAATTAATCTAATGAAGGGTATTATAGAGGAACAAAAAGGATCATTTTATAAGCAATGGTTTTGAAGATTGCAACAAATATTGGCCAACCATTTGCTAAAAGATTTGTCAATGGAACACAAAATGTGTTGCTACAAGATATAGACTTTTATTTTACATTATCTCTTGATTTTGTTCAAGACGACAAATGGAGTAGAAACACCAATAACAAGACAATTGAATGTCATATTCATACAACGTTGACCTAATGCTAAGAAACCAATATGACAAAATTAAGCGAAACAGCTTTTGCCTCGTGAATGGTATGACATGTGGGAATTGAACCAACAACCTTACAAGATTTTGAACCTCTTTGATCACTGAGCTACGTTTTCGGACTGTGTCAAGAGAATTTAAAATGTAAAATATAGAGATACAAATCGAATTTTACGTTATATGTAAAGTATAATTTTTCAATGAAGGGGGTTCGGGTGATCCTCTTCTGTCTCTGTTTTCACCTATATTTAATGAAATGGGTGCAGATGTTAGATACTTGGGTTCAAATTCAAATTCCACCAAGACAAAAAAGTAATTTCTTTCCTTTATCTAAACCTTGATGAACAGAGAGTTAGCAGTACTTGTGATGTTATTAGAAGGTAAAATAATATTAGGAATAATAAACTATTGTATATATTTTATTCTAGAAAAACTGATGAAGTTGATTTATGCTACAATAATAGAGTCCAACTCAGTCACACAACTGACTTTGTCAGAAGAAAAAGCATGCAAGTGATAATACTACAAATACAATAGACCTAACAATGAGAACTAGTGTAGTAAGGGGTACATTCGAATCATTTTTGCAAAATAAATATACATTAGACGTTTGAATATCTTAATTACTTTGCATATTCTATTTTTGTATTTTTTGTAATCCTCTAGGTAAAAATCCTGTTTCCACCATTAATTAGTGAGTTGTACAACTCGTTCCTTTCTTTTGAACTTTCCTATTATCATGCGGGCCCTTTACTATAATGTCGTGATTCAATTGATAATTTTCTACAATTGTGGGGCTTACACCGTGACGATAAATTCTTTCCATAGTTAATAGCTACTGGTTTTATTCAAAATCTTATATATTGTATGCTGTTAAAAGGAAGGTGAAAAAGAAAGAGTTTGTCTAATTCTAAATTGCCTAACTAACCTTGCAGGAATTTATGACGATTTTCAATTTTTGTGTGCTAATGTCCACGCTATTTTCGTAAATTCGTGCAACGGGTTAAATCGCCTCAAATTTTCCCCATAAGAAATTACCTAATGAACAATAATCTTTAGTTTGCGATGATTGTTCCTTTTCTTTCTTTTTTCTTTTTGCATTTTTGGTCCATAAAACATGAATTCAAGACAATTTTGATTTTTCGTGTGCCAATGTCCATGCCGTATTCATGAATTTCGGGCGATGGGTTATGAATCACCTAAAATTTTGTGGGCCCATCAGAAAAATGACCGTTCCATGTTTTTGGCATTTTAAGGACATAAAATTGAAATTCCACCCGATTCTCTTGTTTTCGTGTGCTATAGCCCACGCCATCTGCATTAGCCTAGACGGCAGAACCCGGATCGCCTAGAATTTTGCCGGCCCATAAAAAACAACCTAAGGAAAAATAGTCATCGCCTCATCATGACCATTCCTTATTTTTTGGTGTTTAAGGGTCATAAAAGTGGGATTCCGCTCGACTTCCAAATTTTTGTGAGCCCACGCCATCTACATGGGCCCGGGCGGCCGGACCCGAATTACCTAAAAAATTTCCAGACCATAACAAATATCTTAATGTACAATAGTCATCGCCTCGCCATGACCATTAGGGCCATAAACCTGGAATTCCGACCAATTCCCAAGTTTTCGTGTGCTATAGCCCATGCCATCAGCATGGGCCAGGCCGGTCGGACCTGGATCGCCTAAAATTTTATCGGTCTATCAATAACGGCATAAGGAACAATAGTCATCGCCTCGCCATGACTGTTCCTCGTTTTTGGCGTTTTAGGGCCCTTAAACTGGGATTACGCCCGATTCCTAAATTTTCGTGTGCAACCCACGCCATCCTCATGGGCGCGGGTGACCAGACCCGTGTTACCTAAAATTTCACCGGCCCATCAAAAACGGTCTACAGAACAATAATCATCGCCTCTCCATGGCTGTTCCTCGTTTTTATGCGCTCTAGGGCCATAAAACTAGAATTCCGTCCAATTTTCACACTTTCATATGCTATAGCTCACGCCATCTGAATGGGCTCGGACAGCCAGACGCGGATCGCCTAAAATTTTGTCGGTCCACAAAAACGACCTAAGGAATAATAGTAATCGTCTCGCCATGACCGTTCCTCGTTTTTGGCGTTTTGAGGCTATAAAACTAGAATTACGTCTAATTCTCATATTTTTGTGTGCTATTACCTACGCCATCTGTAGGGGCCAAGGCGGCCGGACCCGGATCTTCTAAAATTTTGCTGGCCCATCAAAAATGTCATAAGAAAAATAGTCATCGTTTCGCCATGACTGTTTCTCTTTTTATGGCATTTTAAGGCAATAAAACTAAAACTCCGTCCGATCTTAAGATTTTGGCATGTTAAATATGTTGGATCAGACTAGTTTATGATCTTGTATTTCTCTTAGTAAGAGAATAGATAAACAGCTAATCTGATTCTAAGATTTCTCTTCTCTAAATATTTTTGTAGTCCTTTTAACTATGTTATCACCTCCCAAAACTTTCCAGTGGCTGATAAGTGTACTTAAAAAGTTGCGGTATCATATCCCAAGACATGCTGTATATGTTGTTCGGACTCTTTAAAATATTGTAGGGTGCATGTTTGATTCTCCAAAGACTATAAAAATTTTTTGGAGAATCCGAAACAGGTGCGACAACATTTTTAGAGGGTCCGAGCAACATTTCCCAAGACAAATCAGGTTCCCCTATTTCCTAGAAAATTCCTTTTTCAACTAATCTGATCCTTGTGAATTACTAATATTATCCAATTAAGTACCCCTCCGTTCACTTTTACTTGTCGAGTATTCTAAAAATAGATTTTCCCCCACAAATATCGTCTCTACAGCTACCGTCACTATATGTTAAGCTTTAATAAAAGACATTCCAAAAAAAATCTATAAGGCAAGTTAACTAAAATTGATCATCTACAGAAGAGAGTAAATGAGAATATGTTTTCATTGCCATGGCATTCCCTATATATAGTGTATTGATATGTTTTCTCTCATTATACCTCTTGTGCTAACTAAGAAAAACTCAACGAGTAATGTGGGCGATGAAAGAATCCATCTCAGCGCGGTTTACGCCCCCATCTGTTACTGATTTCTTGATAGCATTACTCAAATTAGCTGCTCTTTTCCTCATCTCATCTCCCTCTGTTGAAGCCATCAAAGTTTTTACAGCATTTTCAACCATTTCTGATGTAACAAGTTCTTCTCGACGCATCCATGGCCTTACAGTTAGTCCAATTTTCAAATACTTTGTTACAAGTTGAGAATTCCTTGGCTGATCTGAGTGCATTGGCCAGGCTGCTATAGGAACTCCAAAGGAAATACTTTCCATACACGAATTCCATCCACAATGACTCATAAAACCGCCCGTTGAATAATGTGCTAATATTTCCAATTGAGGTGCCCAATCTCTTACTATAATCCCTCTTCCTTTTATTTTCTCTTCATATCCTTCAGACAATTGTACTTTTCTAACTTCACTTGTAAATACATCTCCTTTATCAGCATCTCTGAGTACCCAAATGAACTTTTGCTCGCTTTTCTCTAGACCAATCGCGAGTTCTTTGACTTCTTCATCACACAACGAAGTAGTCGTACCAAATGACACAAAAATAACTGAGTTTGGTTCTTGTTTGTCAAGCCAATCGAGGGATTCGTGACGTTTGTTGGAGTCTTTGCTCTTCTCTTTTGGCTCTAAAGGATTGAATGGACCTATAGCCCATTGCTTCAATCCATCATACTCTTTGGCCAGTAAATCGAGGTACAAACTTTCTATTACTCGCGACGAATTGTAAAGTTCACCACAACTGATCTTCCCCTCAAATTGTTCTTGTATCTTCAAATATTCCCAAAACTCTGTAGGAAAACAGTCTAAAATTGATGGTATATCCTCATAATGTTCAGTTCCAGATACGAAAGGTTTTCCTTTGAGTTCCCACAAAAATGAATATGTAATGAATGCTGAGGTACTATTGAAAGAATAGCACTCTGTATTTGACATTTCAGGCAAATCTTGAACCACCCAATTCATCAAATTATCATAAATAACAACCACTTTTTTAGTATTTGCGCTTAGAAGTTCGCGTACTAGAGCGCAAATTGGCTCGCGGAGATGGAACGTGGCATAGAAAGAAGGCATTAACTGGTTTGGGAATTTGTTAGATGCATTAGGATTTGGAAGGGGAGTTTCAAAAGAAGGTGTTTGAAATTCATGGAAATGAATGTTTGTTGTGGTGAGAGGATCAAAACCATGAGCCCGAATTTTCGCCTGTTGGATGTGAGCAATGGTTCCAACATAATGGACAGGGATATTGTACGAGGAAATGAGTCGAGAGAGATGGAGGAGTTGATTAAGATGGCCTTGTGCTGGAAGTGGCACCATGACCACAGCCACTTGGGCTACGTCTTGTAGTGACGAAACCAGAAATTTCACTTCAATGTTATTTTCCAATAAAGGATGTTCAACTGACAACCCTTCGCTTGCTGTAGACTCGCCCTTGGCGTCTTGTCCACCATTTTGGCCATGGGTTTTTGAGGTATGTTTTTCAGCCATAGGTAAGCTATTAGTTCTCTTGTGAAACAATTTCAGAAGTAATCTAATGAAGTATATTATTGAGGAACAAAAAAGAACATTTTATAAGCAATGGTTTTGAAGATTGCAACAAATAATGGCCAACAATTTGCTAAAAGATTTGTCAATGAAACACAAAATGTGTTGCTACGAGATATAGACTTTTATTTTACATTATCTCTTGATTTTGTTCAAGACGACAAATGGAGTAGAAACACCAATAACAAGACAATTGAATGTCATATTCATACAACGTGGACCTAATGGCAAGAAACCAATATGACAAAATTAAGCTAAATAGCTTTTGCATCATGGATGGTTTGGCCGGCGGGAATTGAACAAGCAATCTCCGCAGGTTTTGAACCCATTTGATCACTGAGCTACATTTTCGGATTGTGTCAAGAAAATTTGAAATATAAAATATAGAGGTACGAATCGGATTTTGTGTTATATGTACAGTGTAATTTTCCGACTAAAGGGGTTCGGGTGAACCCCTTCTGTCCCTGTTTTCACCTATAATTAATGAAATGAGTGCAAACATTAGATACTTGGGTTCTTCCACCAAGAAAAAAAGTAATTTATTTCCTTTATCTAAACCATGATGAATAGAGAGTTAGCGGTCGGTACTTGTGATGTTATTAAACGATAAAATAATATTAGTAATAATAATAATAAACTATTGTATATATTTTCTTCTAGAAAAACTGATAGAAGTTGATACTATGTTACAATAGTAGAGTCCAACTTAGTCACACAGCTGACTTTGTCACAAGAAAAAGTATGCAAGTGATAATACTACAAATACAATATACCTAACAATGAGAACTATTGTACTCAGGGCGAAAGGGGTTCATTCGAATCATTTTTGCAAAAAATTATATTATGTATATAAGGTTAATTTTTTTAAAATATGTATTAATGTTTGAATCTCCTAATTACTTCACGTATTCACTTTTTAAATATTTTGAATATTCTCGGTAAAAATTTTGTTTTATGTTATGTTATAGTATATGTTTTTTATGACTACACTTTGCTATAACATTCAAATATATTTAGAATAAATAAGACTGTTATAAAAAGATTTAACTGTATTATGCTGTTAAACGAAGGTGAAAAAGAAAGAGTTTGTCAAATAATTCTATGCATTAAACAAGTCAGTGGACATGGAAAGAAAAGCAATGACATCCATGGCCAAACATAGTTTGCCTAATGTCTCAAGATAGTTGGTGAATGGAAGTATATTTCGACAAAACATGGTAAATTTTTTATAATTGGTATAGAAGCGTCCTCAAATTAAACTGTTACCCCATACGAATAGTTCCATGCCGAATTTAATTGATATACACCATAAAAATATTTAATATGATTGTGTGTTTTTAAGGGGGTGAATCTAACACCCCACAGCACAGATCCCGCATCAAAACAGAAAGAGAAAGTTAGAAATCACATAAGAGCGAGTTCAAAATCAATTATTGAGTCGCCTTTGGGGTTAAAACCCAAGGAGAAAAAACACCAACACCCCAAAGGTTGGGCCAAAACGAATATTAATATGCGGACTCCATATATATTTACCTATCAGAGTATAGAAAAGAGAATTTTAAAAATAGTATTATTCTCTTAGATCAAGTATTCCTCTCCTTTTTTTGTCAAAAATAGAAAAAGGAAAAAACAAGAGACCATGTAGTGATTCACCTCATGACCTCAATTGCCTAACTAACCTGACAAGAATTCATGACGATTTTCAACTTTTTGTGGGCTAGTGTCTACATTATCTCCATGAATTCGGGCAATGGGCTGAAACGCCTAAAATTTTGTGGGCCCATCAGAAACGACCTAATGAACAATTATCTTTGATTTTCCATGATCGTTCGTTTTTATTTTTTTTGCATTTTAGGTCCATAAAACAGAAATACAAGACGATTTTCAATTGTTCGTATGCTAATGTCCATGCCATATTCAGGAATGCGAGCGACGGGCTATGAATCACCTAAACTATTGTGGCCCATCAGAAGAATGACTGTTCCACGTTTTTTGGCGTTTTAAGGACATATAACTAAAATTTCGCATGATTCTTAGGTTTTCGTGCCAGGCCATCCGCATGGGCCCGGAGGCAGGACCCGGATCACCAAGAATTTTGTCGGCCCATCAAAAACAACCTAAGAAAAAATAGTCATCACCTCACCATGAACATTCCTCATTTTTTGGCGTTAGCAACCATAAAACTGAGATTTCGCCCGGTTTCCAAATTTTTGTGAGGCCATGCTATCTGCATGGGCCCGAGCGGCCGGACCCGGATTATCTAAAAAAAATTCAGCCCATAAAAAACAGTCTAAGGACCAATAGGTATCTCCCCGCCATGACCATTCCTCACTTTTGGCGTTTGAGGGCCATAAAACTGGTATTCCGATCAATTTCTAGATTTTCGTGTGCTATAGCCCACGCCATCTGCATGGGCCAGGGAGGTTGGACCCCGGTCGCCTAAAATTATAACGGCCTATCAATAACGGCATAGGGACTAAGGGTGGGCGTTCGGTACGGTATTTAATAACTATGGTTCGGTACTTTGGTATTTAGTATACCAATTGTGCACACCAAATACCGTACCAAAGTAATTCGGTATGGTTCGATATTTTCTTACTTGGTTCGGTACAGTATCGGTATCATACCAAAGTCTTTCAAATCTCCCAAGATTATACCTAACGTCTTTTCTGCTGAGAATTCAACCTCTTTGTTCATGATTAGATGATGCTAGCATGTATTCTTCCTACACACGCATGTGCACATATATGTATATTCTCTTTTGCTTTGATTTCATCAAGAGCTACTTTGAGACTTCATTTTTTCATGATATATTTTTGTATCCTTTCAAGAAATGGTAAATTTGGAACAAAATAGTCTATTTGCAATTCATAGTGCACTGTGAAGGCTATGAAATCAATATGTTAGCTTGTAACTTGTAAATTTTTGCATAATAAGGGATCAATCTACCTATAAAATACAAGGAACACAAAATAGTAAACCTAGGTGCCTCTAAGAAGGGAACGAATATGAGCCGTTTCAGCAGCAACAACAATGTTGGAATTTTTTAGAGAAGTCTAGGTTAGAAAATAGAAAGGAAAAGAGGGTAAGAGCAAATAGCCAGATACTTGACTGCCCGTAAGTCTGCTTGAGCTCTAAGCCTCTAAGGGATTAGGGAATCAAGGGGGCTTGGGGTGTGGGCTTAAGCTTATTGGGCTGGAAAATAAAATAAAGTTGGGCTTGGACTAAAATATTTCGATATTTCGGGGTACTGAAATATAAAAAACTCAATACCGTATACCATATCAACTACCGAAATATTGCAAATTTTATACCGAAATATCAAAAAAATCAAAATCTAAAATACCAAATTAATTCGGTTCGGTTCGGTATTAGTTTTTTTGGATTTTATGCTCACCCCTATAAGGAATAGTAGTCATCGCCTTGTCATGGTTGTTCCTCATTTTTGGCGTTTTAAGGCCATAAAACTGGAATTCTGTCCGGTTCCAAATTTTCGTGTGCAATAGCCCACGCCATCCGCATGGGCACGGGCGACTAGACCTGTATTACCTAAAATTTCACCGACCCATCAAAAATGGCCTAAGGAACAATAGCCATCACCTCTCCAAGAATGTTCCTCGTATTTTGGCATTTTAGGGCCATAAAACTAGAATTTTGTCCGACTTCCACGCCATCTGAATGAGCCAAGAAGGCCAGACCCGAATCATCTAAAAAAATTTCGGTCCATCAAAAACGACCTGAGTAATAATAGTCCTCGCCTCGCCATGACCGTTTCTCTTTTTTTGACATTTTAAGGCCACATAACTAGAATTACGTCCAATTCCCAGATTTTCATGTCTATTGCCCACGCCATATGCAAGGGCGAAGGCGACCGGACCTGGATCTTCTAAAATTTTGATGGCCCATCAAAAATGTCCTAAGAAAAAATAGTCATCGCCTCACCATGACTATTCCTCATTTTATGGCATTTTTTGGCAATAAAACTAGAGTTTCATCCGATTTCTAGATTTTCGTGTGCAATAGCCCATGCTCTGCATGGGCCCGAGCAGACAAAAAAATAGTCATCGCCTCGCCATGGGCCCGGACGGCCGGACTCGAATAGCGTATAACCTTGTTGTCCCACAAAAATGGCCTATTGATCAATTTTCATCGCCTCACCATGATCGTTCCTCGGTTTAGGTCGTGAATCTGGAATTTCGCCCGATTCCCAAAATTTTATGTGCTATAGCCCACTCCATCTGTATGGGTTCGGATGGTTGGTCCCAATTTCCTAAATCTTACTGGACCATAAAAAATGTTAAGGAATAATAGGCATCACCTCGACATAATCGTTTCTCGTTTTTTGCTTTTTCGGATCATAAAACTGGAATTCCGCCAGATTTCCAAATTTACGTGTGCATAGCCCACGACATCTGCATGGGTCTGGCCGACCGGACTCGTGTCACCTAAAATTTCATCGGCCCATCAAAAATGGCCTAAGGAACAATAGCCATCGCATCGCCCTGGTCGTTCCTCATTTTTAGCGTTTTAAGGCCACAAAATTGAAATTTCACCCGAATTCCAAATGATCGTGTGCTATAGCCCAAGCTATCTGCATGGACCCGGGTAGTCGAACCCGGATCGCCTTATATTTTGGTGGCCCATATTAAACGTTCTAAGGAACAATAGTCATCGCCTCGCCATGACCATTCCTCGTTTTGGACGTTTTAAGGCCAAAAAACTGGCATTCTACCCGATTGTCAGATTTTTGTATGCTACAGCCCACGCCAAATGCGTGGGTCTGGGCGGTCGAACCTGGATGGCCTAAAACTATGCCGACCAATCAAAAACGGTCTAAGCAAAAATAGTCATCGCCTTGCCATGGCCTTTCCTTACATTTTGGCGTTTTTGGGACATAAAAAATTATATTTTGCTCGATTCCTAGGGCCAAAACATGGCCGGACCCGGATGGCCTGAAATTTTTTCGGTCCATTAAATACGACCTAAGGAATAATATTCATCTCCACACCATGACCATTCCTCATTTTTGGCATTTTAGGGCCATAAAACTGGAATTTCGCCCGATTCCCAAATTTTTGTGTGCCATAGCCTATGCCATTTGCATGGGCTTGGGCCACCTAACCCGGATTACCTAAAATTTTGTCGGCCCATCGAAAACGGCCTAAGGAACAATAATTATCGTCTCGCCATGTACGTTCTTCATTTTTGGATTTTTAGGGCCAAAAAACTAGAAATTCGCTTAATTCCAATATTTTTGTGTGTTCCACGCCACCTGCATAGGCCCGACCAACACTAAACATTTTCCGCCCCATCTAAAACGGCTTAAAGAATAATAGGCATCACCTCGCCATGAGTGTTCCTCATCTTTTCGTATTTTAGGGCCATGAATTGAAATTATTCAAAGATTTTCGTGTGTAGCCCACGCCATCTGCATGGGCCCGGGCGGCGAGACACATTTTTGACCCAAGTCACTGCATGGTTTTGAAGATTGACAAATGTCTATCAAGTTGAACCAGGTCCATCAGGCTATCATAGTGAAACAGACTCATTGGCACGCGAAGAGTCCATGCGTAGGAGATAACATGTTATGTGAATTATCTGGGAACTAAGAGGTTGTCTCCTAAAGCGAAAAAGTTTGCAAATTGATAAGAGGTTAGAGTTCTAATTCAGCAAGGATAGTAACAAAGGAAGGAAGTTGAGTTTAATACAAACTCTTCCACCAAGGAAGAGTTGCATTAGAATTAAACAAGAACATCTCAACTTTTGGCGCTATATAATGTTGAAATATTCCTACTGAAGAATGATCGCACAAAGGCAGAAGTAGAACAAGAATTGAAAGCAAAATTCCCAGAGATATTTTGCAAGAAGAATCCTTGTACGACACAAAGGCTACAGACCAGCTAGAAGAACTAGTTTCATCTGTTTGTTTATCGAGTCTAGTTGGTTGTAGTAGGTGATTTAATATTGTATATTTCCAGCTTTATTAGAAGCAATTGTAATAGGTACACACTGTTCAAGTTAGAGTTAACTTGAAGTTTGTCGCAATTAGCTAGAGGCTAGATTGCTACAAAGGGATTAGAGTTAGTNTCCCCCCTTCTCTTGTGTGGTATTGAAGTATAAAACATCAATTGGTATCAGAGCAGGTTATCCTTGAAAAGGCTAACACCTTCGAAAAGATCAAAATGAGTGCACCACCTAGAAACTGGGAGGGTCAATCAACTGCAAAGCCACCACTCTTCAATGGCCAGTATTACTCCAGGTGGAAAAACATGATGAAGGACCACCTGATTGGAGAAGACTATGAACTCTGAGACATAGTCACTGATGGTCCTCTAGCTACCATGAAGAAGACTGCTGAAGGTGTAGATGTATCAAAGACTAGAGCTGACTAAACTGCTGAGGATCTAAAGAAATGGGAGAAAAATTCAAAGGCCAAAAAGTGGCTAGTGCGTGGGCTAGGTCCCGATGAGTATAGCAGAATCCAAAGCTGCACCATTGCCAAAGAGATCTGGGATACCTTGCAAGTAGCCCATGAAGGAACACCTCATGTAAAAAGATCAAGAGGTACTCTACTATACTCTCAGTATGAAAACTTTACTATGAAGGAAGGTGAGACAATCCAAGAGATGTACACAAGGTTCACAACCTTGACAAATGAACTTAAGTCTCTTGGAAGAGTAATTCTTGAAGAAGATAGGGTAGAAAAAATCCTGACAAGGGTTTCGCCAATTTCTTGGGAAAGCAAGATCACTGCTATCCAGGAATCCAAAAATATGGCAACTCTCAGATTGGACGAGCTAATTGGAAATCTTACTGTCTATGAACTCAGAAGGCAGACAATGAAAATGGATGGTCCAAATAAGGAGAGGAGTCTAGCACTGAGGATCACCGTGGGATCAGATCTTGAGGAAGATGATATGACCATGATTACCAAAGAATTTAGAAACTTTCTCATGAGGAAGAAAGGCATCTCTAGAGGAGGAAATTACAACAAAGTTAAAGCCCCAGAAAGGCCAACCAACGAGGGATGCTACAAGTGTGCAAAAACTGACCACCTTATCAAGAACTGTCCTCAGTGGGAATTGGAATGGAAAAAGGAGAGATTTGAAAGAAGGAACAGGAAGAAGGAACTGGTCCAACCCAAGAAAACCACAACAAAAGCTATGGTTGCTGCTTGGGGGGGAAGTTCAGATGAAGAATCAGAAGATGGTGAAACTGAAGATCAGGCGCTCATGGCAATTGGAGAATCAGATGAGTAATCACATGACGAACCAGAGGTAAGTATCTCCCATCTTAAAAACAAATTAAAGTTCATATCTAAAGAAAAACTCTATGAGTTGCTACTTGATTTCATGGATGATTCTGAAGAAACAACCAAAGAGAAGGATCATCTTTCTAAAGAATGTGCAATGCTAAAAGAAAAATGCATGAACTTGGAAATCAGAGTAAGTGAATCTGAAAAGAAAAACACTGTCCTGATAAACCAGGTTCATCCACTTGAAACTGAGATTCTAGAGCTAAAATCTGAAAGCTTAAAACTGAAGCTAGGATCCAGCAAAAAGGTTGTTGATCATTCTCATATCATGTTAGAAGAAAATATGGGAAAACTAAAAGATAAGATGTATGCCAAGGATGAACAGATAAGAACTCTTAAAGAAGAACTTGGCAAAGTCAAACATGAACTAGATCGAACTTGTAAGTGGAACAAATCATCTGATGCCTTGACATGGCTTCAAGAGAATCACAGTAGCAACCGGAGAGGGCTTGGCTTTGGGAGTAAATTGCCCAAGTGGGATCCCAAAANTTTTGTTAAAAAGAAAAATTGGCTACCAAATTGGGCTAGAAAAAAAATTAATTCATCCATTCTCTCATTGAAAAGGACCCAAACTAGTTTGGGTTCTTAAAACTAACCCCTAATTTCCTTTTGAAGGTACAAGTGAGAGGAAGCACCAAATTTGGTTTTTGGATAGTGGCTGCTCAAAGCATATGACGTGGAACAAGGAACCGTTCCTTTCACTTGAAAACCTCAAAGGAGGAAATGTCTCCTTTGGAAATGAAAAGAAAGGTGAAATTATAGGGGTTGTAAAAGTAGGTAAGGATGACACACGTTCCACTGAACATGTGTACTTGATAGAAGGCTTGAAATACATCCTGATCAGTGTGTCACAATTGTGTGACAGAGGTAACCTGGTTGCTTTCACTTCCACAAAATGTTTTGTGATTAACTTGCTTACTGACAAGATTGTTTTGCAGGGAAAGAGAATGAATAATATCTATGTCATAGACTTGTCCACACTGTCTGAAAATGAACTCACTTGCTTAAGTGTTTTGGACAGTGATCCCCTCCTTTGGCACAAACGACTTGGACATGCAAGTCTAAATCAGCTTAACAAATTAGTCTCTAAGGACTTAGTGGTGGGACTCCCTAACATTAAGTTCAAGGAAGACAAAGTTTGTGAGGCATGTGCAAGGGGGAAGCAGGTAAGATCCTCATTCAAAAGTAAGAAAATGATCAGTACCACCAGGACGTTGGAACTGGTTCATCTGGATCTGTGTGGTCCAATGAGAACCCTGAGCAGAGGTGGTAAGAAATATGTGATTGTGCTAGTTGATGATTATTCAAGGTTCACTTGGACCTTATTACTGACATCTAAGGATGAAGCATTTGATATGTTCACCTCATTTGTTAAGAAAACTCAAAATCAGTTAGGACAACAACTAGCATCAATAAGATCTGACCATGGAACTAAATTTGAGAATGCGAAGTTTGCTGAGTTCTGTGATGAACATGGTATCAATCACAACTTTTCTGCCCCTAGAACCCCACAACAAAATGGGGTTATGGAAAGAAAGAATAGAACTTTTGAAGAAATGGCAAGAACCATGCTTCTTTCTAGCAAACTACCACACAGCTTCTGGGCAGAAGCAATATACACTGCTTGCTATATAATCAATAGATGTATGACCAGCCCACTGGTAGAGAACACTCCTTATGAATTACTTAAAGGGAGAAAGCCCAACATATCCCATCTTACGGATTTTGGATGCAAATGCTTTGTGCACAATAATGGCAAAGATTCCCTAGGTAAATTTGATCCCAGAAGTGATGAGGGAGTATTCTTGGGATATTCATCACATAACAAAGCCTATAAAGTGTACAATAAAAGAACTATGTGTGTGGAAGAGAGTGTGCTTGTTGTCTTTGATGAAACTAACACTCTTTTTGAGAGACAGGAACCAGAAGATGAGGAGCTTGGACTGTTGAGAAGCAGTGAACACATTGAAGCATCCATGGAAGATGGAACAGGTGATGGACCAGGTCCAACTAACCCAAGCAACATGACAGGGGGAACTCAACATGTGAATCTTGGCCCTGATCCTGTTCCACAACACCAAGACACCATAGAATCATCCAGAAGTGAACAATTGGTGCTCAAACCACACAGATATCAAAGTTCTCACCCTCTTGAGAACATCATAACAGATTTGTCATCCGGAATCAAAACAAGAGCCTCCTTGAAAAATCTGTGTGCGTTTGATGCCTTCCTATCCTTAATCGAACCAAAGAACATTGGTGACCCTACAAGATGCTGATTGGGTAAATGCCATGCAAGAGGAGCTGAATTAGTTTTAAAGAAGTCAAGTATGACACTTGGTACCCAGGCCACTAGACATATCAGTGATTGGCACAAAGTGGGTCTTCAGGAACAAGCTTGATGAGGATGGAACTGTTACAAGAAACAAGTCCAGACTGGTTGTTCAAGGGTATAGTCAAGAAGAAGGAATTGACTATGATGAGATCTTTGCCCCTGTGGCAAGACTGGAGGCAATTAGACTTCTTATAGCATTTGCTGCACATATGGAATTCACTCTCCATCAGATGGATGTTAAGAGTGCCTTTCTCAATGGCTATTTGAAGGAAGATGTATTTTTCAAAAAGCCTTCAGGTTTTGAAAGCAAGGAGTCACCTGACCATGTATACAAACTTGACTGGTCTCAAATAAGCACCTAGAGCATGGTATGCGCAGCTATCAAAATTCCTGCTAGAACATGGGTACAAACGAGGCAAAATTGACAGCACCTTGTTCTTAAAGGAAAAGGGTAAAGAACTCCTGGTTGTGCAAATATATGTGAATGATATTATATTTGGGGCAACTTCTGAAAAACTGGGTAAGGAATTTGCTACACTTATAGGGAGCGAGTTTGAGATGAGTATGACGGGTGAGCTAAACTTCTTCGTAGGCTTGCAAATCAAGCAAAACCTCAATGGAACAATGATTCATCAACAAAACTATGTGAAAGAACTACTGAAGAAGTTTAAAATGGAGGACTCAAAGGAAATAGACACCCCCATAGCCACAACTACAAAATTGGACGTGGATGAACCTGGTTTATCTGTTGATCAGAACCTATACAGAGGGACGATTGGGTCTCTATTATATCTCATTGCCAGTAGACTTGATATTGTGTTCAGTGTAGGACTGTGTGCTAGGTTTTAGGCAAATCCAAAGGAGTCCCACCTAACTGCAGTGAAGAGAATTTTGAGATATCTGAAAGGCACCACTAATTTGTGCCTTTGGTATCCTTAAGGTAGTAATTTAGACCTTATAGGATATGTTGATGCCGATTATGCAGGTTTCCTGATTGATAGGAAAAGTACCTCATGCATGGCTCACTTTTTGGGCTCATGCCTTGTGTCTTGGGCCACCAAGAAAAAACATTCAGTAGCTCTGTGTACTGCTGAGGCTGAATATGTGGTTGCAGCCTCATGCTGTGCTCAGTTGTTGTGGATTAAGCAACAACTCATGGACTTTGGTATAGATGTGGGATGCATTCCTATTTTCTCTGATAACACTAGTGCAATTAGTATTACCAAGAACCCGATTCTTCATAAGAGAACTAAGCACATAGATGTTAGACACCACTTCCTTAGGGATAACTATGAAACGGGAATGATCTCAATTGAACTTTGTGCTACTGACAAGCAAATTGCAGATATCTTCACTAAAGCACTGAGTAGGGAGCATTTTGAGAGAAACGGGCTTGAATTAGGGATGATTAAGATTACCTAATTGGAAAAACAAAAATGAAAAAAAAATTGCTAGACACTTTAACTTAGGTACTTAACCAGACTAATCATTGCTCAGTATCATGTCTTTATTTCCATACTCTCTTGCCATGTATTAATATGGTTCCCTTGGAGCTAATGATGTTTCTCTATCTTTGTAAATTGAGGCAAATTAAAGATTTTAACAAGATGAACATGGTTCATCCATGTTTCATTTGACTGACAAGGTACGTACTCATCTCCATACACTTATTAAATTAATTACAGTCATACATGAGCAGGACTCTATCTACATTTGGTTCAATTCAAATTCCTAGTACTTATCCAAATTGAACCAGTTTCAAGAAGTCCCGTCTCTACTTAATTAGCCTAGTTTTTAGGGGGTTTGTAACTGTCTAATCAATGTCAGTCCTGCATCGATTAGACTACCACTTGAGTAAATACTCTGCCCATTGTAAAATTCTCAGCCACATCTTATAAAAGGGTCATCATTACTCCCCTCTTCATAACTAAACTGTCGAACCAAGTTCATCTCACTTCTCTCAAACCAAAACTGATCAA
Source organism: Nicotiana undulata (assembly GCA_005239495.1). Taxonomy (NCBI): domain Eukaryota; kingdom Viridiplantae; phylum Streptophyta; class Magnoliopsida; order Solanales; family Solanaceae; genus Nicotiana; species Nicotiana undulata. The sequence goes on from ML269858.1 coordinate 35,465, forward strand.
CCTTTCGTCTTTTCTAAAACAATCATAACAATGTCGTCACCACCTCCTGTCTCTACATCTTCTTCATCACCAATTCGACATTACGATGGAGGACTTTATGAGTCTGATTCTAATTCTCCATCCGTGTATAACTCTCAATCTCCAGAAATATCATTAACCCCTGAAAACCCTCTAGTTCTTGAACCCAAACCTAACCCTACCCCAGCCCCCAAGGCTCGTCGTGTTAAAGTTCTTGCCAGAAAATTTGTTGCCTCTGGCTCTCGTGCAAGATTCTTGGAGGAAATTCTACAGGCTGAACAGGAGAATGAGTCTGAACCATCAAGTGAATATTTCAAATCAGCCAATGAGGATGAAGCACCTGGTTCATCTAGTTCTGAGCAAGGAAATCTTGATGTTGGTTCTGAACCTGCTACTACTGAGAACAAGTTTTTGTTGGTTGGGTCCGTTGTTGATGTTGAAGTGACGGATAGGCGTAGAAAATTAGGAAAAGAAAAGATTCTTGAGAGTGAGGAAGACGGAGGTTTTGTAAGGGGATCTGGGGAGGACGACACCCCTTTGGCTATTTGTGGTCCCGTTCCTGAGCATGTTGGAGAAAATGTCACAGATTTAGGGGGAAATGTTGCTGAGGAAGCAGCAGCGGGGTTGGAGAGTTCATCTATAGAGGAAACACTAGCTGAGATGCTGCAGAGGTTGGGAGACTCATACAATCCCAAAAAGAGAAGATCTCTCAAGTCCAGAAAAGCTAAAACACCTGTTTCTTCCAAGAAACGAAAAGCTCAAGTGTCTGCTGATGCTCCTGCCCCAAAGGTGCGTGGTACTAGGAGTGTTGTACAATGACAAGAAGAAGAATTAGAAAAGGCTCTGAGAGAGAGCAGGAAAAGGAAAGCTGCAAAGTGAAAAGCCAAAGTAGGAGAGCCTGTTGAGGCTGTTGATGTGGATGATGAATCGTTGGACCTGGTCCAACATGAGGAGTAGCCTGCTCCTGTTGTGGTTAAGACACCCAATCCCAAAAAGGCTAAGGCTTCTTCAAAGAAGGCAGCTGCTGTTTCTGCCACTACCTCAAGCACTGCTAAGAGGTCCAGGTCTAGAGTCAAGAAAGTACAAGTGAGAGATGAAGATAGAGAATGGAGTGGAGAGGATGAGAAGGAAGTTGATGAAGAGGCTGATAGAATAACAATGTTCGGCAAGAGGAAAATTTTGAAGGGAAAGTTGTTGAAAGATTTCGAGTAATCTGGGATGCGATACCTGCTAGACACACTGGATGTGCAGGGGTGGAAGAATATGGTCCTTCGCATGGAAAGAAGGCTGGCAAGGAACGAACTGGTGGAGTTCATGGGTAATGCAATAGTGAAGGATGGCAGGGTTACTTCCACAGTCAAGGGCATTCAGATCACTTTTGATGCAAAGGAACTAGGTGAGATTCTGAACATACCTGCTGAAGGCTACGATGATTAGACTAGACAAAAATGACCTAGTCTTGATGGAATAGCCTCAGCACTCAACATCACCAGATTCTTTTGTGAGAATGAGGAGGAAGCTGAGCCCAGGCCGATGTTCAAGAGTGAAATGAGGCCCCAACATAAGCTATTCTTTTAATTTGTCATCAAGTTCCTGCTGCCCAGAAAAGAAAGAAGTCACATCGCCAATTACATGGACCTCACCTTGATGGAGTGTTTGTATAGGGGAAAGCGGATCAATTGGCCAGCTTTCATCATTCAACTCTTGGACAGAGTTGTAAATGGAACCAAAGTACATGTTATTCCTTATGGCCTTATTCTGACAACTGTACTTGCTCACTTTGAGGTTCCTGTGAAGAAAGCTGAGATGGCTAATGCTGAGGATTATTTTGGGAGGAACACTTTGTTGACTTGTGATTATATTTTTAATGTTCCGGAAGATGAACCTGGTTCATCCAGGAAGCAACCAGTCAATAGCAAAGTAAGGAAATTGGTGCAGGAAGGAGAGATGAAGGATGAGGAGATCCTTAGATTGAAATCTCGCCTTCATGAGGTGGAAGCTGAGCGGAATGCTCTCAGAGTTGAACTAGCAAAGGAGAAGGAGAAAAATGAAGGTGTTCTTCACCAAATCCTGTCTCTCCTTCAACCCAAGAACCCAACCTCATCTGCACCTACCAACCCTTAGGATGTCCAGAACCACCAAAACCCCATCTATGACCCAGTCCGGGATTTGTTATGTTTCTCTTTTTATTCTGTTTTGCTCATGGTTATGGTTGTATTTTGTTTTTGACTGTATGGTGTTTGATTTCCGATCCTATCAATGAATTTTGCTGTTTTGTTATTGACTTGTCTCAGTTTCTTATTTAGCTTACATTTATTGGTTTCTTGTGATGATTAATCATGTTTTGCAGCTGCAGTTGCCTCAAATGGACATGAGTAATTGTTAATAACTCTGGTAAGTTTATCATTTTGCAACTTTTCGATGATGCCAAAAGGGGGAAGAAATGTGTTTTTTAAATTTCAAACTGTTGTGATATTTATAACCTAATGAACCTGGTCTCTCTATGATAAATGCTTAAAACCATACAAAGTGTTTGAAGATTGTACAGGGTTAAGCACAGGGTTTGTCATCATAAAAAAGGGGCAATATTTTGACCCAAGTCACTGCATGGTTTTGAAGATTGACAAATGTCTACCAAGTTGAACCAGGTCCATCAAGCTATCATAGTGAAACAGACTCATTGGCATGCGACGAGTCCATGCGTAGGAGATAACATGTTATGTGAATTATCTGGGAACTAAGAGGTTGTCTCCTAAAGCGAAAATGTTGCAAAATGATAAGAGGTTAGAGTTCGAATTCAGCAAGGATAGTAACAAATGAAGGAAGCTGAGTTTAATACAAACTCTTCCACCAAGGAAGAGTTGCATAAGAATTAAACAAGAACATCTCAACTTCTGGCGCTATATAATGTTGAAATATTCCTACTAAAGAATGATCGCACAAAGGCAGAAGTAGAACAAGAATTGAAAGCAAAATTCCCAGAGATATTTTGCAAGAAGAATCCTTGTGCGACACAAAGGCTACAGACCAGCTAGAAGAACTAGTTTCATCTGTTTGTTTATTGAGTCTAGTTGGTTGTAGTAGGTGATTTAATATTGTATTTTTTAAGCTTTCTTAGAATCAATTGTAATAGGTACACACTGTTCAAGTTAGAGTTAACTTGAAGCTTGTCGCAATTAGCTAGAGGCTAGGTTGCTACAAAGGGATTAGAGTTAGTCCTAGGTTTACAAAAGAGTTTATTTTGTAAATGTTGTTTGGCTCAGAGTTGTAGTGAAGAGTTTGTGAAAATCATACTGAGGAGTAGGTCGTGGTTTTTTCGCCTTTTGATCCAGGTGTTTTCCACGTAAAAATCTCTGTGTTTTTACTTTACTGCATTTATTATTCCGCACCAGTAGAAGTTGGAACACCAAGAAGAACCAGGTTCTTCTAATAAGACAGCACTCGAAAAATTGGACACCACACAAATCACCCCCCCCTCTTGTGTGGTATTGAAGTATAAAACATCACACATATCTTTTAAAATTTTGTATGTCGATAAAAAAATGCCTAAGAAACAATTTCCAATGCCTCTCCATGATCGTTCCTCATTTTTTGCATTTTTTGGCCATAAAATATAAATTTCGCCCGATTCCCAGATTTTCATGTGCGCCATATGAATAGGTCTGGGTGCCAGGACCCGAATCGCCTAACATTTTGGCGGCCCATCAAAAACGGGCTAAGGAACAATAGTCATCGCCTCGCCATGACCATTTCTCATTTTTTGGCATGTTAGGGCCATAAAATTTGAATTTCGCTCGATTCCCTGATTTTCGTGTGTTATAGCCCACACCATCTGCATGGGTTCGGGCGACCCAACCTTCTTGCCTAAAATTTAGTCCGCCTAACATTTTGACGGCCCATAAAAAATGATTTAAGGAACAATAGTCATCGCCTCGCTATGATTGTTCCTCATTTTTGGCATTTTAGGGCCATAAAACTAGCATTCCGCCTGATTCCCAGATTTTGGTGTGTTATAGCCCACGCTATCCGCATGGGCGGGGGAGACCAGACCAGTATCATCTAAAATTTTATCGACCCATCAAAAATGTCCTAAGGAACAATTGTCATTACCTCGCCATGATTGTTCCTCGTTTGGCGTTTTAGGGCCATAAAACTAGAGTTTTGTACGATTTCCAAATTTCATGTGCTATGCCATCTGAATGGGCCCGGTCGGCCAGACCTGTATTGCCTAAAATTTTTCCAGTACATCAAAACTGACCTAAGGAATAATAGTCATCGCCTCTCCATGACCATTCCTCGTTTTTTTGTACTTTAGAGCCATAAAGTTGGAATTCCACCTGATTCATAGAATTTCGTGTGCTATAGCCCACTCCGTCTGCATGGGCCAGGGAGGACGGATCCGTATTTCCTAAAATTTTGTTGGCCCATCAAAAATATCCATTGAAAAAATAGTCATCCCTTCACCATGACTGTTCCTTGTTTTTTCACATTTTACGTCAATAAAACTGGAATTCCACTCGATTTCAAGATTATCATATGCTATAGCCCACGCTCTGCATGGGCCCAAGAGAGCGGATGCGGAATGCCTAAAATTTTGTCGGCCCATCAAAAACAACCTAAGGTGCAATATTCATCGCCTCGCCATATCCCTTCCTCATATTTTGACATTTTAGGTCCAAAATAATTGAAATTTCGCCCGATTCTCAAATTTGCGTGTGTTATAGCCCATGTCATCTGCATAGGCCCATATAGCCGGACCCAGATCGCCAAACTTTTTTCTGGCGCATCACAAATAGCCTAAGGAACAATATTCATCGCCTCGTCATGACCGTTCCTATTTTTTGGTGTCTTAGGGCTATAAAACTAGAATTATTCCCAGATTTTCGTGTGTTATAGCGCACGCTATCTGTATGGGCCCGGGCGATCAGACCCCGATCACCTAAAATTTTTCTAATCCATAAAAATGGCCTATGGGACAATAGTTATCCCCTCACCATGATTGGTCCTCATTTATTGGCGTTTTAGGATCATAAAACTAGAATTCTCTCGATTCCCAGATTTTCGTGTGCTATAGCCCCTGTCATCTGCATGGGCTCGAGCGGCCAAACCTGGATCGCCTAGAATTTTGCAGTCCCATCAAAAATTGCCTAAAGAACAATAGTCATCACCTTGCCATCATCACTTCTCATTTTTTGGCGTGTTAAGGCCATAAAATTGGAATTCTGCCTAATTCCCTCGTTTTCGTGTGCTATAGCCGACGCCATTCGCATGGGCTCGAGCGAACAGACCCGAATCACCTAAAATTTTGTCGGCCCATCAAAAATAGCCTAAGGAACAATAGTCATCATCTCTCCATGACCGTTCATCATTTTTTGGCGTCTTAGGGCCATAAAACTAGAATTTTGCCTGATTTCTTGACTTTCATGTGCTATAGACCACGCCATCTACATGGCCCAGGCGGCAAGCCCCAAATCGCCTAAAACCTTTTTGTCCCATTAAAAATGGCCTAAGGAACAATAGTCATCACCTCGCTATGACCATTCTCCTTTTCTGACTTTAAGCCATAAAACGAGAATTTCGCCTGATTCCCAAACTGTCATGTGCTATAGCGAACGCCATCTACATGGTCTAGGTAGGCCGGACCAAGATCACCTTAAATTTTGCGAGCCCATCAAAAACGGCCTAAGAAACAATAGTATCGCGCCGCCATGATCGTTTCTCATTTTTTGGCGTTTTACGGCCATAAAACTGGAATTTTATCTGATTCTCGCACTTTCGTGTGCTGTAGCCCACGCCATCTGCATGGGACTGGACACCCGGACCCGAATCGCCTAAAACCTTTTTGGCCCATCAAAAGCAGCATAAGTATCAATTTTCATTGCCTCTCCATGACTGTTCCTTATTTTTTTTTATTGCATTTTAGGTCATAAATCTGGAATTTTGCCTGATTCCCAGAATTTTGTGTGTTATAGCAACACCATATGTATGGGCCCGGGCAGCCGGTCCCAAATCTCCTAAAATTTTGTTGGCCCATCAAAATTTTCCTAAAGAACAATGTTCATCACCTCACCATGATCATTCCTCATTTTTTTCCTTTTAGAGCCATAAAAATTGAATTCCGCCTCATTCCCAAATTTTCATGTGCCGAGCAGTCGGACACCCGCCTAAAATTTTACCGGCCCATCAAAAATGGCCTAAAGAATAATAGTCATCACCTCGCCATGATCGTTCCTCGTTTTAGCGTTTTAAGACCATAAAATTAGAATTCCGACGGAATCCCAAATTTTTGTATTCTATAGCCCACGCCATCTGCATGGACCCGGGCGGCCGTACCCGGATCGCCTTACATTTTGGAGGCCCATCAAAAATAGTCTAAGGAACAATAGTCATCACCTATCCATAACCATTCATCTTTTTTTTGACGTTTTAGGACCATAAAGCTTGCATTTTGCCCGATTCCAAGAATTTCGTGTGTTACAGCCCACGCCACATGCATGAGCCTGGGCGACCGGACCCAAATGGCCTAAAACTATGCTGACCCATCAAAAATGGTCTAAAAATAATCGATGCATCGCCATGACCGTTCCTCTTTTTTTTGGCATTTAAGGGCCATAAAACTTGAATTCCGCCAGAATTCTAAAATTTTGTATGCTATCACACACGGCATTTGCATGGGCCCGAGCGGCTGGACGCCAATTGCCTGAATTTTTATTGGCCCATTAAATACATCCTAATGAACAATAGTCATCGTCTCGCCATGACCGTTCCTCGTTTTTCGGCATTTTCGGCCATGAAACTGGAAATTTGCCCAATTCCCAAATTTTCATGTACCATCTGCAAGGCCATGGGCAGCCAGACTCGGATCACCTATAATTTTGTCGCCACATTAAAAATATCCTAAGGAACAATAATCATCGCCTCGCCATGACCGTTCCTCATTTTTAGCGTTTTAGGGCAAAAAAACTGGAATTTCGCTTCACTCCAATATTTTCGTGTGTTATAGCCCACGCCATCTGCATTGGCCCGGGCAGCGGGGCCCGTATCGCCTTAAAAAATTTCATCCTATCTAAAACGACTTAAGTAATAATAATCAGCGCCTCGACATGATTGTTCCTCATTTTTGGTATTTTAGGGCCATAAACAAGAATTATTCAAAGATTATCGTGTGCTAGCCCACGCCATCTGCATGGGCGCAGGCGGTTGGACCCGAATCGTCTAAAATATTGTCGGCCCATAAAAAATGGCTTAAGTAATAACTTTCAATGCCTCGTGATGTTTTATATGTCAATACCACATAAGAGGGGGGTGATTTGTGTGGTGTCCAATTTTCGCGTGCACTAGTTATAGAAGAACCAGGTTCTTCTATGTGTTCTAACTCCTACTATTTGCGGAATAATAAATACAGAAAATAGAGAACACAGAGATTTTTACGTGAAAAACACCTGGCTCAAAAGGTGAATAAACCACGACCTACTACCCAGTAGGATTTTCTCCAAACACTTCACTACAACTCTGAGCCAACAACAAAGTTTATAAACTCTTGCAAACCTAAGGATTAAATCTAACCCTTATAACAACACGCCACAGGCTGTTGCAACTACGTCAAGTTAACTTTAACTTGAATAATACACCTCAGTACCTAGTACAATTTGCTTCTAAGAAAGCTCAAAGGTACAACTCAAAACGCCTACTACACTTTGAACTAGAAATAAAGAAAGACATATAATACTCTTTATGGAGCTTTTTCTTCAATCTGGTTCGTGTATCTTCAAGATCGCACTTTGAAATCTCACACGAATTGCTCACAAAATTTCCTTGCTATTTTGCTCTCAATTCACGTGTTGATTGTGCTTTATTGCGTCACTTTACAATAAGAACATTCTGCAATATATAGGAGTTAGTAGATAAGGAATTAACTAGAATCCTAATGCAACTCTTCCTTGGTGGAAGAGTACTCTTCAAATCCTTCCTTATCTTAGATTCTTTTCTTACTGAATAAGGAGTCCTTCTCCTTAACGTTTTTGCAATCTTTTCGATCACGAGATATCTCTATTTTATCAGATTTCGTTTATCTCCTGCATGTGCACCTCACACCTTTGACACTACTTGTGTCTATGTCTTCCAGGGTTGACCTTGTTCATCTCTGAGTTCCTTTGTCAATCTTCAAAACTATTCTCTTTCTTGGGCCAACAAATTCTCCCTTTTTGATGATGACGAACTTTGTGCGTCCATGACTTTAGGCATGTTTCAACTTAATCCAATATTGACACATATTAGAGTATTAAGCACGTATCATGAAGAACTAGGGTCATTAGGTTATAAATATCAGTGTTTAGAGCACAACCATTTTCCCCCCTTTTGGCATCGTCGAAAAGTTGCAAAAAGATGTGTGAATCCCATATAGTTAAAAATCACTCATGGCCACGGGGGCAGTTGCAAATACATTCATGGATTAATCATCCATAATCAACTAAAAATTCAAACTATCAAGAGAAATATTGAAAGTGAATAAGAACAAAAGCACCAAACTTCACTGATAGAGAGAACATGATTCTACCACAATCCACAAAATGAAATAAAAACAGTTGAAACATGAGCAACAAACAAACAAAAAAATCCTGAATCTGGGTCATTGAAAGTTCTAGGCAGGTCTAGGAAATTAAGGCTTGAAAGAACTATAGACCTGGTTCGTTTAGCCAAGATAGATGGTTCTGCAGACTTAGAAACAGATGAAGACTTCTTTGAGGAAGTCTTGGCTTTCTTGGGCTTAAGGGTCTGAACCTCTACCTCTGCCACTTTTTCACTTTGATGGACCAGGTCCATCTCATCCACTTCAACAACCTCAATAGGCTCAACAACTTTTTCTTTCCCTTTTTCCACTCTTTTCTTTTTACTCTCCTCTAAAGCTCTCTTCAACTCGTCCTCACTTTGCTTTAACATGCTCCTTGTAGTTTTTCCTCTTGGAAGAGAAGTATCAGAAGTCTCAGAAGAAGCAACTTTCCTTTTCTTGTTGACTCTTGTCGTGCCAGGGGTTGTATCTTTAGGAGTTCTTTTCTTCTTAGGTTTATAACTATTACCTATCTTTTTCAGCAAATCCGTCAGTGTTTCATTAACAGATGAACCAGGTTCATATGCTTGCTTTCCAAAATTCACTAGTCCTTTAGGGGCTTCTCCTGATCCACTTCCCCCTGCGTTCTTGCTAATTTCTTCCTCCTTCTTTGGCTCAGCTCCACAAATAGCCATTCTAACAGATTCAGGGGTGGGTAAAGAATCAACCACTTCTTTCCCTTTTCCCCTTCTCATTACTACATACTTTCTCACTCTCCTTTCCTTTTTCTATTTTATTTTTACCTCCTCTCCTTCTTATCTCAGGCATTTTCACATCTACCACATACCCAACCAGTATGAACCTATTTTCTAAGTTTTCAGCGACCTCAGAAATGACCTCAGAAGAAGGTTGTGGTATAGAAGTTACCTGTTTAGAATCAGAAGACCCAATTTCTTCCCCCTCAGTCACTAACTTGAAAGAGACATTGGAAATTTGGGAATGGTTCTGTAAGGGAGGGGATGGATTGAATGAAATTTTAGTTTTGAATAGACGGTTAAGGCTTCCCTAGAATCTAGGTATTTTATTTTGGTGAGGTTCTTGTTGAAACGGAATTGGTTCAAAGTCAATTAGATAGGCTTTTGATGATTTTGGGCTTGAGTAGGACTCTGTTCATGATTTAAATATTAGTATTTCAAATTGTGCATAGTGTAGAACACATACCTTGCTATTCAGATGAACCAGCACTGATGAACCAGGTTTTTCACTAAGAATCCTCTTGATCATGTCTTAATTTGCCAAAATAGAGAAAATTGAATTAGAGATCAGTGAGACATATTAACACATGGCACAGGAGTATACTTTTTACAGTATGAGACTGAGCAAAGATTAATCTAGTTATTTACACAAACTCCAGATTTTTCTAGCCAAAAATATAATTTTTTCATTTTTCTTTTTCTTTCAGGTACAATCTGAATTGGTTCATTAGGCGATCTTAATCATCCCTAATTCTAACATGTTCCTTCAAAGTTCTCTCTACTCCGTGCTTTTGTGAGTATGGCATCTATTTGCTTGTCAGTAGCACACAATTTCACAGTGATCAAACCCTTTTCATAGTTGTCCCTAAAAAAGCGATACCTAACATCTATGTGCTTAGTTCTTTTGTGATGAACCAGGTTCTTGGTCATATTAATTGCATGAGCATTTTTACAAAAGATAGGGATACAACGTACATCAATCCCACAATCCATTAATTGTTGTATGATCCCCAACATTTAGCACAACATGAGGCATCATCAATATACTCAGTTTTAGCAGTAGATAAGCCCTCAAAATTTTACTTTTTTGGTGGCCCAAGACACGAGTCATGAGCCAAGAAAGTGTGTCATACCTGAGGTGCTCTTTCTATCCACAAGAAAATCTGTGTAATCAACATCATCATATCCCACTAAGTTGAAATTACTACCTTATGGATACCATAGACAAAGGTCAGTGATGCCTTTTAGGTATCTCAAGATCCTCTTAACAGCAGTCAAGTGAGACTCCTTTGGATTTTCCTGGAATCCAGCACAAAGACCTACACTGAAAATAATGTCAGGTCTGCAGTGAGATATAACAAAAAGCTAATCATTCCCCTATACATCTTTTGATCAATTGATGAACCGGGTTAATCCATATCCAATTTCGTGGGCGTTGCAATAGGAGTGTCAATTTATTTGGATGTTCCTTCCTGGTTTTGTTATTGAGGAATAGGTTCATGGACAGGTTCCCTCGAGGTTTGAGGATCGGTTCCTCTCTAGTCAGTTCCCCCTGTCACGTTGCCCTGGGTGGAAGGACCTGTTCCGTCACTTGTTCCTTCCTGTGATGTTGCTTCAAGCTGGACTATGGATTCATCATTTGCGTTTCTTATGAGTCCAATCTCTTCATCATCTTGTTCCTTCCTCTCAGAGAGAATGTTAGTTTCAAAACAACATGCGCACCTCCTTCTTCACACATAGTTCTTTTGTTATATATCTTATAAGATTTACTATGTGAAGAATATCCCAAGAATACTCCCTCATCACTTCTGGGATCAAACTTGCCTAGGGAGTCTTTACCATTGTTGTGCACAAAGCACTTGCATCCAAATGCCTTAAGATGGGATATATTTGGTTTTCTCCCTTTAAGTAACTCATAGGCAGTCTTCCCTACAAGAAGTCTAGTCATGCACTTAGTTCTGATGTAGCATGCAGTATTTACAGCTTCTGCCCAGAAGCTATGGGGCAGTTTACTAGAAAGAAGCATAATCCTAGCCATATCTTCAAGTGTCTGATTCTTTCTTTCAACTACTCCATTTTCTTGTGGAGTCCTAGGAGCAGAAAAATTATGATTTATGCCATGCTCATCACAAAATTCAGCAAATTTACCATTTTCAATTTCAGTGCCATGATCAGACCTAATTGATGCAAGTTTATTACCTAGTTGTTGAGTTTTTCTAACAAAAGAGGTGAACATGTCAAATGCTTCATCTTTAGATGTTAAAAATAATGTCCAAGTAAACCTAGAGTAATCATCAACAAGCGCCATCATATGTCTTTTACCACCTCTGCTTAATGTTCTCATTGGACCACAGAGATCCATATGGACTACAAATATCCATATGGACCAGTGCTTACAACTTTCTTGCATTTAAAAGAGGATCTTACCTGCTTCCCCCTTGCACAAGCCTCAAAAAATTTGTCTTCCTTGAACTTAATGTTAGCCAGTCCTATCACCAAGTCCTTGGAGACTAATTCGTTTAGTTGACTCAGACTTGCATGTGCAAGTCTCTTATGCCAAATGAGGGGATCATTGTCCAACACACTTAAGCAAATGAGTTCATTTTCTGAATGTGTGGACCATATCTACAATATATATATTGTTCGTTTTTTTTTTGTAAAACAATCTTGTTAGTGGTAAGATTAATTACAAAACATTTAGTAGGATTGAATGCTACTAAGTCACCTCTATCACACAGTTGTGATACACTAATTAGACTGTATTTTAGACCGTCTATCAAGTAGACATTCTCAATAGAGTGAGAGTCGGTCTTACCTACCTTACCAACCCCAATGATTTCACATTTTTCCCATTTCCAAAGGAGACATAACCTCATTTGAGGTCCTCAAGTGAAAGGAACTGGTCCTTGCTTCCTGTCATGTGCTTTGAGCAGCCACTATCCATGAACCATATTTGGTTGTTCCCCTTCACTTGAACCTGCAAAAGGAAATCAAGGGTTAGTCTTAGGAACCCAAACTAGTTTGGGTCCTTTTATAGTGACCATTATTACCACAGTATGTGTAAATCTTGTTCTCAGGGAGAGTGAGGTATTTTCCTTTGGGATCCCACTTAGGTGTAGAGTACCCAAACCTGCTCTGATACTAATTGATGTTTTATACGTCAATACCACACAAGATGGGGGTGATTTGTGTGGTGTCCAATTTTCGCGTGCACTAGTTATAGAAGGACCATGTTCTTCTATGTGTTCCAACTCCTACTATTTGCGGAATAATAAATATAGAAAATAGAGAACACATAGATTTTTACGTGGAAAACACCTGGCTCAAAAAGTGAAAAAACCATGACCAACTACCTAGTAGGATTTTCTCCAAACACTTCACTACAACTCTGAGCCAACAACAAAGTTTACAACCTTAAGGATTAACTCTAACCCTTATAACAACACGCTACAGGCTATTGCAACTACATCAAGTTAACTCTAACTTGAATAATACAACTCAGTACCTAGTACAATTTGCTTCTAAGAAATTTGAAAGGTACAACTCAAAACGCCTACTACATTTTGAACTAGAAATAAAGAAAGACACATAAAACTCTTTATGGAGCTTATTCTTCAATCTGGTTCGTGTAGCTTCAGGATCACACTCTTAAATCTCACACGAATTGCTCTCAAAATTTCCTTGATATTTTGCTCTCAATTCACGTGTTGCTTCTGCTTTTTTGCGTCACTTTACAATAAGAACATTCTGCAATATATAGGAGCTAGTAGATAAAGAATTAACTAGAATCCTAATGCAACTCTTCCTTGGTGGAAGAGTTCTAGTCCAACTCGACTCCTCAAATCCTTCCTTATCTTAGATTATGTTCTTATTGAATAAGGAGTCCTTATCCTTAACGTTTTTGCAATCTTTTCGATCAGGAGATATCTCTATTTTACCAAATTTCGCTTATCTCATGCATGTGCACCTCACGTGCCTTTGACTCTGCATGTGTCTATGTGTGCCAGGATGGACCTGGTTCATCTCTGAGTTTCTTTGTCAATCTTCAAAACTATTCTCTTTCTTGGGCCAACACCTCGCCATGACCGTTGCTCATTTTTGGTAATTTTTTTCCATAAAACTTGAATTCAGCCCGATTCCCAGATTTTCATATGTTATAGCCCACCATCTGCATGCGCCTAGGTTTCAAGACCCGGATTACCTAAAACCTTTTTCACCCATCAAAACGGTCTAAGGAACAATACTTATCACCTCGCCATGACCGTTCCTCATTTTTGTGTTTTAGGGTCATAAAACAGGAATTTCGCCCGATTCACAAATTTTCATGTGCTAAAACCCACGCCATCCTCATGGGCGCGGGCGACCGGACCTGTATCACCTACAAAATTTCCTTCCCATAAAAAATGGCCTAAGGAACAATAGTCATTGACTCGCCATGACTATTCCTCATATTTGGCATTTTAGGGCCAAAAAACTAGAGTTTCATCCGATTTTCATGTGCTATAGCCCACAACATCTTGTTGGGCCTGGGTAGCCGGACTCAGATCGCCTAAAATTTTCTGGTCTATCAGAAACGACCTAAGGAACAATAGTCTTCGCCTCGCCATTACCGTTTGTCATATTTTGGCGTTTTAGGGCCATAAAACAAGAACCCCGCTTGATTCTCAGATATTAGTGTGCTATAACCCACGCCATCTGCATGGCCCCGGGTGGCCAGATCGAGATCGCCTACAATTTTGCAGGTCCATCAGAAAAGGGCCTAAGAAATAATAATCATCACCTCGCTATGGACGTTCCTCATTTCATGGCGGTTTAGGGCCATAAAACTGGAATTAAAACTTATTTTCATATTTTCATGTGCTATAACCCACTCCATCTGCATGGGCCCAAGCGGCCGGACCCTGATCGCCTCAAATTATATCGGCCCATAAAAATTGCGTAAGGAACAATAGTCATCGCCTCGCCATAACCGCCTCGTTTGTTGGCGTTATAGGGCTATAAAACTTAAATTCCGCAAATTCTCAGATTTTCTAGTGCTACAGCCCACGCTATCTGCATGGGCACGGCCGGCCAGACCCAGTTGCCTAAAATTTTGTTGGCTCGTAAAAAATAGCCTAAGAAACAATAGTGATCACCTAGCAATGATTGTTCCTCGTGTTTGGCATTTTAGGACCAAAAACCTGGAATCTGCTCGATTCTCAAATTTTCGTGTGCTATAACCCACGCAATTTACATCGGCCTAGGCGACCGGATCTGGATCTCCGAAAATATTGTCGCCATGATCGTTCCTCTTTTTAGGCGTTTTGGGGCCATAAAGTTAGAATTCCTCCCGATTCTCAAATTTACTAATGCTATATAGCCCACGCCATCTGCATAGGCCCAGGCGGCCTGACCCAGATCGCCAAAATTTTGCCGGCCCATCAAAAATGGTCTAAGGAACAATAGTCATCGCCTCGCCATGACCGTTCCTCAGTTTTTGGCGTTTTAGGGCCATAAAACTCAAATTTTGCCTGATTCCCAGATTTTGGTGTGTTATAGCCAACGCCACAAGCATCGGCCCAAGCATCAAGATTCGGATCGCCTAAAAACATAAAAAATGTCTTAAGGAAAAATAGTCATCTCCCCGCCATGAACGTTCCTCATCTTTTGGCTTTTGGGGTTCCATAAAACTAGAAATCCGTCTGATTCCCTGATTTTCATGTATTATAGCCCACAGTATCTGCATGGGCCCAAACGGGCAGACTCGGATCGCCTAAAATTTTGCTTTCCCATCAAAAATAGCCTAAAGAAAAATATCCATTGCCTCGACATGACTGTTCCTCGTTTTTTGGCATATTAGGTGATACGCTCAAATTACATCTAAATAAATTGTGTAAGGCGGTCGATGTCAAATATAATAACCCAACTATGTTGGGGTCGAATACCACTGGGAATAGGTATGAAAAGATTACTTGAATAGTGTGAAACTTGACTTAAATCGTAATTCTATCCCGTTAGCTAAAAAAAGAGTGTTGTAATTGTGTCCCGTTCAATGGAATGTAATGCTACCGATGTTAATATGATATATTTTTAATGGAAGGTCCTTTGATATGAAAATGGTTTCTAAGTAACTACTCAATATTTCCCAATAGTTGAGTAGTATTTTCTCTTTATGATTTTTCCAATTATAAAAGAGTTGCAATTAAGAATAACCAATTTATGCCAAATAAAACCCACTTATTCCGAAGCGATTCTATTAAACAAGATTAAAAGTCTTGAGTTTTTTATATTCAATTCTACCAAACCCTAACCCACTTTTTCAAGTAAAGAAAGAGTAAAATGGAATTAGTTAATGTTTGCAACTACTCATACTAAAATACAAAGATAAAATAATAATTAAAGTTCTAAGGCTTACAAAAGTACAACATTCTCTCTTCAAAAGCTTCCAAAATAATGGAGTATTCAATGCCTTTAATGTAGTGTCTTTTTCAGATAAGATGACCCACAAAACCCCTAGTAAATCTATATATAGTGGACTAAAAGTCAGGGTCAAGATTGGACAAAATTGCCCCTGCAGAAACCTTATGCGATCGCATAATGGCCGCAGACCATGAATACGGTCCGCATAATTGAAACAATTGTTGCATAATTGTAGGTCTTGAATCCCAGGTCTCCATCGCATTCCGGTTCTGCGGTCCGCATAGCAATTATGCGGCCGTAGACTTCATCGCAAAACTGCCAAGCCAAATTTCCAGTTGCAATTGTGCAGTCATTATGCGGTCTGCAGAAGTTTCATGTGACCGCATAATCTCTTCTTCAGTGCCCAAAAATATGCTTCACTCTGCGGTGAGTTTGCGGTCCGCACATTACTTCTGCGGCCGCATACTTGCCGCATTCCTGCCCTTTTTTTGATTTTTGACTTCTTTTCCATGCTTTTTGGTCTTCAAGTCTCATGAACCACAAAACACCAAAACTTCATGAGAATTAACCAAAAATGCTTTGAAAGACGAGCTAAAGTCTATGTAATTAGTATTGAAAGTGCCAAAATTCTACGGCACACCAACACTCCCAACTTAGACTCTTGCTTGTCCTCAAGCAACTAAAACAAAATTATCCTATCCTATACTATTTCTATTTCTGACATATCACAAAACAGCTATAACTATGGATGGTCTTGACTATCAGCTAACAAGGATGTAACTTCTTTTATTTACCCTTCATGGAAGACAACCATCATTTAACAATTCGACTAATGAACTTGTGAACTTCGAGCCTCAACCAAAATGATAGAATGCTACCCACAAGTAAGTGTGCACTTGCATTCTACTTCAAGAACCTAACTTCTGCTAAAACTTGTAATTCACGCGCGCTCTCAACAAAGAAAATCCCAACTCACACATATATACAGGGGATGCAATAAAAAACTCTTGCACTCAGAATGAAAGTTACATGCTACAAGTATCAGTCCATATGCTTGCCCTTATTTTAACTCGCTACTATCTCAGGAATGATTGGTTGTAGATCACCAAGGACTTTTCACGAGTTGTAATGTAGGCTTCGGGACCAGTTGGATGAATATTTGAGAATTTAGTGGCTATACTCTCCTTGAACTCTACATACATTTCGCTTCTTTACTATATCGCACTTATTGACCTCGAGTTACCGACATAGAACCACCTTAAAGTATTTCTTCAGTTTCTACAAGACTCCACTATTTTTCTCTTTTCTCTTTTTTTTTACAATTGTATTTCTTTTTGGATCTTGACTTTCTTCATATATACAAATTTGAGGTTGTTTTTTTCTGCACACAGTAGTCAATCTAACCAATTTCCACTTTGTACCGGCACCCCCAACCTAGGCTTTTAGCCTAATTATTAATCGTTCAAGGAGGAATGAGTTCAAAGAAGGAATTGTTTCATAAAGGGGTAAATGTTTGTAATGTGGTATTCAAATAAAAGGTTAAAGTCTCAACGTGGGTAATTAGGGTAATTAGGGTAATTTATGTACCGGGGAGGTCAATTTGGTCAAAAGTAGCTAGCAGTCACAAAGAGAGCCTAAGAAAGCATGAACTGTTCGACTCAACATAATTTCAGCCCTCAAGTGAATGCAAGGCGACTCAAAGCTTTCATCACATGATATGTAGGATTCTGAGTAAGCATAAAGTCAAAGAGCGAGCCTCATTTCACAAGAATGACTAACCATTTTTGTATTTTCTTTAGATATATACAAAAGAAGGAAGGGTACAATTTATTCACAAAAATTCATTACATGCTTGAAGCTAGCTAGACAATCAACACCAAATAAGTAAAAACATTCCATGATACTGCCGTGGTTCTACTATTACACCTTTGGAAAAGAACCCAGCTAAGAAAAACCAAGGGGAATTCATTGCTAACTACCAATCTATACTATTAAGGTAAAGAGTTTATGTACAATGTTCACACAAGATCTGACTACCCCACCCCCAACTAAAAAGCATGCATTTTCCCCAATGCATAGAGAGTGTAAAAACAAAGTTTAGGGTCTTCCTGGGGCACGCTAGGCGCTCAGAGGGGCAGAAGCATCTGGGGCAGCTGTGGATTCAACTGCTGGCATTGTGACTGCAACAGGCGGAATCGCGAACTGTGTGGTGGTCTCTGAGGCTGGAACAGGAAGCTCCACCTGCTGTGAGGCATGGTCTTGGACCTGGGAGCGCTCTCCCAGTGATGACCGTGTGGTCGGAGGATGTGCCTTGGAGACCATGTCAGCAAGAGAGTGTAAAATTATTTTTTTCACGTCTGCTTCCTCATCGTTCTGTGCATCTGTAGAAACATCCGCTTGCTTGCCCTTGTTGTCTCGTTGACTCTCAGTATCCTCAACCAATGTCTCCTCATCAGTTTCCTCATCTTCAGTATCTCCCTCATCAGACTCCCCTTCCGCTTCTCCGGATCCCTCATATGAAGGAGTGTCAATGTGTACAACGGAAGCTGGAGCGTTTGAAGTTGCAGTACACTAGGCCTCCAGAGCTGTCATTATGTTTGTGAAATCCAACTCTAAGCTCGGAATGGAGGTGCCTATACCCTGCTCGCCTTCCTCCGGGAGAAGGGAGGTCAAGTCAAACTCGAAGTTCTGCATCTTGTGCAGCTCTGATTTCAACTCATAAACATCTTTCCTGAGCTGAGGCATATCTCCAACTTCGCCTCACTCGACCCTTTCAAGTTGCACTTCAAAGTGCTTTAGGATATCTTAATATGATTTATGTCTTTGTTGAAGAATTCTCATTAAGGCTTGGATGGGGGCCAATGCTTTCCAGATAAGAGTTGGAAGTTCCTTTGTCAGCCGGTCTACCGTAGCATTGGTGTGCTGGGCTAGTAGACCCAGCTTTGATAGAGCAGGTAAGGCAGCATGTGAATGTGCAGTGGTTGTCTTAGGAGTAGTTGGGGAAGTGGTTGGAGCAAGGGGAGTGTTAGGCAGTGAGGGGGTAGCAGTGTCATGTAGTGAGGGGGCAGCAAGTGCTGCTGAGTCTGATGGATGAGGGAGTGAAGTCTCTGGTTTGTTGTCCATCTCTTTGTCTGCTGCATCACTTATCCAAGTGATGTCAATATCTTGAAGATCTTTCTCAGTGTAGTCATTCTTGGGGATCTGGGCATTTCCACAGCTTTACATAGAGTAGTGATCAAACTTGGGAAGGGAAATGATGTCTAGTTTTGGTTTGCTCTGATCCCCAACTCCCTGAATATAATCTCTCCCACATCAACCTTGATACCCATTATGATGCATGAAATGAGGAATGCCTTTCAATGTTTATGTCAGTTTCATTTATAGTCGGAATCAGATGGGAGCAGACGAAACTGAGCCAATATCGGCCCTCCTGGGTGAGATCCCGCTTGTAACTCTTTTGTCGTGGCTCAATCAAGGAGGGGACCCACTTTGCTATGATAGAAGCAATCCAGGCACACTCGCATTCCTGTTGGCGAGTTTGGCATCTTACTCAGACGTGCCTGACGACCAATCATCAAAGTATAGATCATTAATGGTAGCAGCATCACAAAGTACTTGGACCCCTCGAACTTGGACAGATTGCAAAAATACCATGTTTCTCTTTTGCTCAGCATTTCTGGAGGCATCATAAGTAGCATAGAACTCCCTCACAAGTGTCTCATTATAATCATCCAGGTTTTCAGTGAAGAACTCCCATTGCCTTTTCTGAATGTTCTCGATCACATGAGGGTAGTGCTCTTTCAGACCGTTTAGACTCAACTGCTTCTCCTCAAGAATCTTTCTCTTTGTTATCCCGTCTTGGTACAGGTTCCACGGTCTTGTGACCCCAAATCTTAAATCTTCCCTACTCTTCCAGTGTGTTTCAGCATGTAGGCCAACTGATGGCACGAGGTCAGTCTGTGCCTCCTCCTCTTCAGACTAGGAGAAGTGCTGGGGGTTGTTTCAGGCTGTGGTCGTTTGGATTGTTGTGCCTGTTGGCTCAAGGCAGCATCCCGTTTCTTTCCACGAGCAGGCGGCGATCGCGCTGCAAGAGACTTCTTTGGTATTATTCTTTCCAATGAAACAGTGTGTGAGTGGTTGATATAGCATAGGAATCACATTGAGAGAAAATGAATGAAGCAAACAACGTTTGCAATGGGTTATGTGATCGTATAACCGCTATGAGAACCGCAAACCCATCGCGGAATTACAACACACAGGAGGCAACCAATTATCCAATCGCGAAAATGCGTGCAGAATATGCTATGCGACCGCAGAGTGGTTGCATTCCTCCTCACCTGATGGGAAATTTTTCTAACCCTGTTTGCGGCAACTTTTAGACAAGGTGGGTTGCTCTAATGGTAAGCACCCTCCACTTCCAACTAAAAGGTTGTGAGTTCGAGTCACCCCAATAGCAAGGTGGGGAGTTCTTGGAGGGAAGGATGCCGAGGGTCTATTGGAAACAACCTCTCTACCCTAGGGTAGGTGTAAGGTCTGCGTACACACTACCCTCCCCTGACCCTACTTGTGGGATTATACTGGGTTGTTGTTGTTGTTGTTGTTGTTTGCGGCAACTTTGGGGTCCGCAAAATGAGTTTGTGAATCGCTTTTCACCCGGCCATCTAGGGTTCCAGTTTTCCACGACTTTGCGGGCCACAAACTAATTAAGTGGGCCGAAAAGATCATCTTCCTCAGTCAAATATGGTCAACCCACTCACGCACAGAGTTCCTCAAACTCAAATTTAGAAATGACCAACGAATTACTCACCCAGATCCCCACATCAAATGATTGAGAAGGAGGGTAAATGAAGGGGGTGCAAGCACATGATATTATTCAACATAATTAAGAAAAACAGGGAGGAGAATTGCATACCAAGTGTCTGAGCTAGTGAATACTTTGGTACAAGATGTGAATCAGGTGAGTCTTTTATGCAATTCTGATCCTCTTTGTGTGATTTGTGTGTGTGTGTTTTGTCTTTTCTTTTTCTTCTCTTTGTTTTTGTGTTTTTTTGTTTGTGTTCGTGTTGTAAAGTGCTTGTGTGTTAGTGAGAGTGAAGGTGCGATTAGTATGCGAAAGGGTTAGGGTCTTGTACCTGGGCAATTTGCGGTGGGCAAGTGAATCGCATAACACATTATGCGGTCGCATATGTGTTATGCGATGGATTAAGGACTGGGTTGCTCAACCTTATTTTGCGACGATTTTTGTGGTCGCATAATTATTATGCGGGCTACAGAATTTGAAACCTTACAAAATTTTTGCTGACCCATCTTGCCAATTTCTCTGACCGTGTCTGCGACTACTATGCGGCCGTATAGTTTCCGCAAACCATGGACCCTTATTTTCTTCATTTACCTCAGTATGTGCACCCTGTTCATGGTATTTTGGACTACCTGCATTCTAACACACACATTGTTGATACCCAATTTTTTCCTATATTATTTTCAAAAGTGCATATATATCTTCAGAACAATACATGAGCATCAATTAATATTTTTTTATAATTTCTGCATTTTTAAAGGATTTTTAATTAATTTATCCCAGTCCTTAATCCATCGCATAACATTGCAATGTGTTAGATTAAGGTAAAAATAGCCACATTTACATTTTTAGGGTTATAATTGCAATAACTTTGCAATAATATCCCATGTGTGCATAATTACCTTATTTCACCAGAAAATAACCTTTTGTATTTTTATAATATTAAGTAATTATTTTAAATTATTTTTTTTCATAAAAATCATTTTTTTATAATTTATTAACTATTTTTACAAATCATTTACCAAATTAATTGGGTATAATTTCGGACCTTAGCCCAAATATTACCCCCAGCCTAATTAAAACCATAGCCCAATACCCATAACCCAATTTCGTATCTGACCCGCCCAACCCCCATATCAAATCATGGTCGTTGATCTTAGAAGATCAACAGTCCAGGATCATTTTCCTTTTTTAATTACACCAAACGACCCCCTGTCACGACCCAGAATATTAATCCGGGTCCTGATGGCGCCCAACGACGGGGTTAGACAAGCCAACACAAATTACACTAAGTGTTACCCTTCCCATCTAATTAAACAAGTCAACATTTACAAATTTTAAACCGTTAAACATGATGATAGCTTGACATGGAAATAAAGCATATGCATGCCTGTACAACCCAAACCCAAAATATACATACACTACGCTTGTGTGTCAGGAACTAGTGTCACGAGTGTCATGGGCAACTACTGAATATACAATGACCACAATATATACAGAGTCTCAGTCTAAATGAAATGGACAGAGAATATAACAAAAGAACTCCAGGGTGCTGCTAGGGAGTCGCCGAGAAAGCAGCTCACCATGAGGTATGACCACGCTATCAATATCTAGCACCGGCCTGATAATCAGATGTACCAGCCTCCGAACCTATACAGTCAAGTACAGAAAAGAAAAGAAAGTGCAGCATGAGTACATATTAAATAAATATGTACCCAGTGAGTATCCCGCCTAAACTCGAAGAAGTAGTGACGAGAGGTCGACTCGATACTCACTAAAGTCCAGCAGTGATAACATGTGATAGAATATAATGAGATAAAGTAGGCATGTCAGGGAAATAAGCAACAAGTATATATATCAAAAGAAGAAATCCAAACAATTGCTGAACTAAACAATAAAGCACTTTCAATGGTAAGACCACCGAACGAAACAATAATCACAAATTCTTAGATCCGCCGTGGCGTACGGCCCGCTCCCACAAGGTACCTTCTAAACTCGCAGTGGCGTACGGCCCGATCCCATATGTATCTCAAGTATTTCTCAACACTGCCGTGGCGTACGACCCGATCCCATATGTATATCACAATTACTTCTCAACACTGCCGTGGCGCACGGCCCGATCCCATATATATTCAATTACTTTCAACACTGTCGTGGCGTACGGCTCGACCCCATATATTTCACAATTTCTTTTCAACTCTGTCGTGGCGTACGGCCCGATCCCGTATAGACATAATCACTCTCAAACCTGCCGTGGCGTACGGCCCTATCCCAATATCTTACAATACTTACTTTCCATAAAATATTCCTTGCCATTCAACAATTTTTCCATAAAGCCTCAGAGGAATAACACTATGCAAAACATAATTTCATAGTACATATGGCGTCATAATGAATCTGGCAAGACCCAGAATCCTAATCCGAGTCGTGATGGTGCCCAACGGCGGGGTTAGGCAAGCCAACACAATTTACACTAAGTGATACCCCTCCCATCTAATTAAACAAGTCAAAGATTACTAGTTTATAACAACTAACATGATACCAGCCTTAAGTGAAGGTAAAGTCATAGTAGATACAAGCCGAAATAATACGTACACATAGATATACATCCCAAAACCCCAAAAATATACACCGCGTGTGTGCCAGGAACTAGTGTCACGAGTGTCATGGGAAACTAATGAATATACAAAGACAACTATATATACAGAGTCTCCGTCTGAATGATATGGACAGAGAAATATAACAAAAGAACTCCAGGGTGCTGCTAGGAAGTCGCCGGGAAAGCAGCTCACCGTGAAGTATGACCACGCTATCAATATCCAGCACCGACCTAATAGTCAGATGTGCAAGCCTCCGGACCTGTACAGTCAAGTACAGAAAAGAAAAGAAAGTGCAGCATGAGTACATATTAAATAAATATGTACCCAGTGAGTATCCCGCCTAAACTCGAAGAAGTAGTGACGAGAGGTCGACTCGATACTCACTAAGGTCCAGCAGTAATAACATATGATAGAATATGATGAAATACAGTAGGCATGTCAGGGAAATAAGCAACAAGTACATATATCAAAAGCAGAAAAATCCAAACAGTTATTGAACTAAACACTAAAGCACTTTCAAGAGTAAAACCACCGAACGAAACAATAATCACAAATTCTTAGATCCGTTGTGGCGTACGGCCCGCTCCCATAAGGTACCTTCAACAATGTCGTGGCGTACGACCCGATCCCATATATTTCACAATTACTTTTCAATTCCGCCGTGGCGTACGACCCGCTCCCATATATTTCACAATTTCTTTTCAATTCCGCCGTGGCGTACGGCCAACTCCCATATATTTCACAATTTCTTTTCAATTCCGCCGTGGCGTACGGCCCGCTCCCATATATTTCACAATTTCTTTTCAATAAAGCCTCATAAGAATAACACGATGCAAAACATAATTTCATAGTACATATGGCGTTACAATAAATCATATGAAGCATTACAAAGAAAACATATTTAAGGCATTACAAGAAAGGCGTACAAGGCATTACGGGAAAGAATACAAGGCATGATGTGGGCCTAACTACCCGGACATGACAATAATAGCCGCTACGTACGGACTCTCG
>ML269859.1:1149-38678 GCA_005239495.1 Nicotiana undulata
CCAAAATCAGCCAAATAGGCTAGCCTTCAGGAACCAAGTGTTCCTGAACTGGCCAAATCACTTCTGAATCTCGAACTACCTGCCCACACAAGTCATAAGGCACGAGTAGTCGCTATGGAAGGAGTCATTCACGGGAACGGAGTCCCAACACACAAAACGACCGGCTGGGTCGTTACATAAAAGATCAACACTAGTTTCAAGAACCTTAATGACTATCGCGCATGGACGATATACTCGATCTACCACAATAGCATCCCCCACCGGTGTAGACACCTAAACAGGAACGCTCAAGGGATCACGGGGCACATTCAAATACGAGGCAAAATAGGATGAAACATACGAATTAGTAGACCCCGGATCAAACAAAATGGAAGCAACTCTATCACAAGCTGAGATGATACCTGTACTAACAGCGTCGGAGGATTCTGCCTCAGGCCTAGCTGGTAAAGCATATAGTTGAGATGGATCCCCACCACCCTGAACCACACCTCTGGGAAGACCTCCACCTCTAGCAGGCTGACCTCCACCTATAGCTATTTGTCCTCCACCCCTAACATTCTGGCCTCTACCTCTGACTACCTGACCCCTACCCCTTGCTGGCTGGGCAGGTGGTACTGTTGCTGGTGTCGGAACTATGGCACGAGAACCCTGCTACTGATGCTTACTGCTTAGAAATATCAGACAAACTCTCCGAACATGCCCATATTCACCACATTTAAAACATCCCTCCAGATATGAGGACTGACCCTGACGAACCAGCTGACCACGATAATAACTCTGCAGAGGAGGTGCTCTAATAGGAGCTGAAGGAGCACTGTGGACTGGCTGAGCAGAAGGAGGTGCATAAGAACCACGACCCCCTGAAGTACCATGTGAAACCTGTAGCGCTGAATGGAATGGCCTGGATGAATGGCCTCTACCAAAAGAAGTCCCGCCTCTAGATGAGGCAACACTGAAAACACCGGAATGACGAGGTCTCTTGTCTGACCCCTGACCTCCCATCCCAAGAACTGACTCAACCCTCCTACCTATATTAGCTGCATCCTGAAGAGAAATCTCGGATCCTGTCTCTTTGTCTATCTGCAACCTGATGGGCTGAGCAAGGCCATCAATAAACCGTCTGACCCTCTCCCTCTCTGTGGGCAATATAAGCATAGCATGTCTAGCCAGATCCACAAAACGAGTCTCATACTGAGTCACAGTCATGTTACCCTGTTGTAGTCCCTCAAACTGACGACGCTTATCCTCTCGATTAGTGACTGGTAAGAACTTCTCCAAAAAGAGATAGGAAACTTGATCCCAAGTCAGAGCTGGTGATCCCGCTGGACTAGTCAACAAATAATCTCTCCACCATTTCTTGGCGGAACCAATCATCTGAAAAGCTTCAAAATCGACCCTATTGGTCTCAAAAATACCCATATTACGCAACACCTCATGACAATTGTCCAGATATTCCTGAGGGTCCTTTAAAGTAGCACCACTGAAATGGACAGAGAATAGCTTAATGAACCTGTCAAGTCTCCACAAAGCATCTGATGACATGTCTTCCCCATTAGCGGGCGGCACTGCTGCAACTGGCTGAATTACCCAAATGGGATTGGCCACTGGAGTCGGAACCTGAGGAGTAGTCTGAACTGGAATGTGGGTAGTAGGATTCGGGACCCGTCCTCCAGCCTGAAATACGACTGTTGCAACGGGAAAGGTGCCAGTCTGGGCCACACTCTCCATAAGGCCCACTAAGCGGACCAAAGCATCCTGAAGACCTGGGGTAGCAATAAACCCCTCGGGAACCTGAGCTGGTCCCGCTGGTCGGAACCCCCTCATTAATCTCAATCTGGGGTTCCGCAGCTATGGCTGCTGCCTGAGCAATGAGCTGAGTCCTGCCCCTGCCTCGACCTCTGGCGTGGCCTCCGCCTCTTCCCTTAGTAGGAGTTGCTGCTGCTGGAGGTCCGGAATTCTGGTCAGCGAAAGATAAAGCACATGTTTCGCCATCTGCGAGAGAATAGAAGAATCTAAATCAGCATTTGAGATACAAGAATCGCACGATATAATAGATACAAAATGGAGTTGTTTCCTAACTCAATAGCCTCTGAGAGATAAGTACAGACGTCTCCATACCGATCCTTCAAACTCTACTAAGCTTGTTCGTGGATTGTGAGAGCTAAGTAAACCTAGTGCTCTGATACCAACTTGTCACGACCCAAATTCCCAACCTTAGGGATCGTGATGGCGCCTAACACCACACTTGCTAGGCAAGCCAATGTTAGAAGTCGATTACTAATTTCCTTAATTAATTACTTAGGCATAAATAAATAAATTCGAAATGAACTTAACTAAAATAATTCCCAACAACATTTAAAATAAAATAATAATAATAACCAACTAAATGAAACGAACCAAGAACTAATTATATAAATAACTCTAAGACTACCCCAGGGTCTGGTGTCACAATCCACGAACTACTACAGAATACTACAAATAATGGCTGAAAGAAATAGTGTAACTGTTCTGAATAATATAAAACAGTGTATGTAAAAATAGGACAAGACTCTCAGAATCTGCGAACGCCGGCAGATGTACCTCGTGTCTCCAAATGAATAGGTGGTCGTCCTGAAATCCTCTACTGCTGAATAGAACCTGGATCTTTGCAAAAGAGCACAGAGTGTAGTATCAGTACAACCGACCCCATGTACTGAGTAAGTGACGAGCCTAACCTCGGCGAAGTAGTGACGAGGCTAAATCGGGCTTCAACATTTTAATCTTTAACAACAATAAATAATGAGTAAGAAAAGTCTAATCGAATAGATAATTAAGTGTTGCAACCAAATAAAATAAAATAACTCAACTATAATCAATCCTCAAATATCTCTTCAGAGTTCGAACTTTAACTTTAACTTTAAATTAAAAAAATAGTACTGAAATATTTAAAGAGTAGTAAAATAAATATTTTTGCATTTCAAAACTTTGATTCTCTTTTTCTTGAAAAATCAGTAAAATATAAATGTAAATATCCTCCCTTATCACTCCTTGTTGCGGTGTGCAACCCGCTCCCACCTGTCCTCCCTTATTGCTCATCCCTAAAATATCTCCCTTATTACTCCTGTTGCGGCGTGCAACCCGATCCCACTTGTCCTCCCTTATTACTCCTTGTTGTGGCGTGCAACCCGCTCCCACCAGACATATCATATCAGTTTATTCAAAATTTCACAAATAAGGCCAAGCCTTTCACAACACTTTTGTTTCAACAATTATAAATAATAAACTGCATTTTTGTCATGATTTCATCAATAACCTCTCAACCATGAAACCAACAAGAATATCAAAATATATACACATTTATTCCATAAAAACAATATCAACCTCTAAGCCATATTTATATCACTAGGGAACCATCTCAAACAACCAATACTCTTTCCAAACAGTCACAACAATAACTAACAACAATTCAACAAGGCCAAATAATCATAGAAACGATAATGAACATGTAACAGTTAAGACAATAATCAAATAAGTGGAGAAAGGGAAAGGGGATCATATTTTAGCAAACACTTTGGGTAGTGCATAGATACTCGTCACCACACCTATGCACCACGCCCATGCAATTCACATAACAAACAAGTGGGGAGTCCTATTCCCTCAAGCTAAAGTTAGGCCAAACACTTACCTCAATCCCGCAGGTCACTCACTGCTCAATTATTGCTTTTTCCTTTGAATTCACCTCTAACTTGCTCGAATCTAATCAAAATTAACTTAATATCATTAACTAATGCTAAAGGAACTAACTTTGTTGAAAAATATAATTTTTCCTAAGTTTTCTCAAAAAAAGTGAATACCCGACCCTAGGCCCGCTTGGTCTAAAGTCGGGGTTCGGACCAAATTACGTTTACCAATTCACCCACGAACCCAAATATGCTATTAGTTTTGAAATCCGACCTTAATTTGATATAAAAATTGGATTTATAAAAAACTCCCTAATTTTACCCAAATCCTAGATTTTTACCATGAAAATTCTTTGTTTTTGCTTTAAAAGTGATGCAAAACAATACGAAATTGAAAGAACGAAGTTTAGAATTGATTACCTATGACTTAGGGATGAAATTTGTTGAAGAAAATTGTGTTTAGGTCTGAAAACCTCGAACTTTTGGTGAAGAAGAAGGTATGCCCGATTTTTAAAAGGTATTTATAATAGCTTGGTTGGGCAACTGTGCGATCGCGGATAAAGAGGTGCGATCACACAGTGTAAGGGATTTTCGGTCAGTGTTATCGCATGGGGAGGGGTGCGATCGATCAGGGTATTGGATTTCCCTCCCCCAGGCCAAAATTTAAAGCAGTGCTATCGCACAGCTACAGGTGCGTTCGCACAAGGTTGGGTTTGCTGGCCTGCGCGATCGCAGGCTTCTGAGTGCAATCGCACAGCACGAATCCTGGGACCCTGAAGACTACATTATGCGATCGCGGTCATACCTATGAGATCGCACAGTACAAAAACCTGGACACCAGATACTGAAAAACCAGCAGTTATTTTCAAGTGTATAACATCCCGTGGCCTACCCGACACTCACCCGAGCCCTCGGAGCTCCAAACAAACCATGCACGCTAGTCTAAAAACATCATACGGACTTGTTCGTGCGATAAAATCGTGAAATTAACATGTAAATCTATGAATTAAACCTCAAAACTCATCATTTTCCTCAAAAACTCTTAAAGTTCATAATTTCTCAACCGGATGTCCGAATCACGTCAAATGAACTCCGTTTTTCACCAAATTTCACAGTTAACCTTTAAGTAACATAACAAAGTTGTAATGGCCTCCGGAACCAAAATACGGACCCGATACCGATGATTTTTTGCATTATTTCTTTTCTTTAATTCATGAACATTTCAGCAAAATAATTTCTTTCAAAAATTGATTTCTAAGGGTTGGGACCTCGAAATTTGTTTTCAGGCATATGCTCGAGTCCCATATTTTACTGCGGACCTTCCGGGATTGTTGGAACACGGATACGGGTCCGTTTACTCAAAATGTTGACCAAAGTCAACTTTTATCAAATTTAAATTCGAAAAATCACTATTTCTCATATTTTCACATAAAAGCTTTCTAGTTTCACGCCCGGACTGCGCACGCAAATAGAGGTATTTCATTTTAGTCTTTTTATGGTTATTTTGCATGGAACTGAGTCTAATTTATAAAATCACCCCTTGGGTCATCACAATATCAATAATTACTCAATAATTCAATTCCAAAGCCTAATTATAGGTTTCCCAACATTCTTTCAAAAATACTAAAACTCGACCCTGGTCCCGCTTGGTCCAAACACGAGGTTCGGACCAAAACTCGATCACCCATTCCCCCACGAGCCCGAATATATAATTTATTTTGAAATCCGACCCCAAAACGAGACTGAATTCCTAAAAATTCTAAAAGCCCTAACTCTACCCAAAACCCCAATTTCTACCTTTAAATCCCATGTTTTTAGGCCTAAAATCTAATATTTGATGATGAAAGTGGAAGAAGTTGGAGTTAAGAACACTTACCTACGAAGCTATGGTGGAATGGTCTCCTAAGAATCGCCAAAGAAGAGTGGAGAAGAAGAAAATGGTGAAAGTTATGAAATTCCCGTAATGGTATTCTATTTTTGAAGCTTTAAGTAACTGCGTGGGAATTTGGCCTATGCGATCGCGGATAGAGCAATGCGATCGCATAGGGGTTGTTTTTCGAGGCATCAAAAGCCTCCATTAATCTCACCTCGATGTGCGTGCATATCTCGGGCGCGTAGCCGGGAAGCCTTTATGTGGAAATTTGATAAAAAGTTGAATTTATGATAATTAATTGAATAAAGTTGACTTAGGTCAACATTTTTGGTAAACGGACCCAGACTCGTGATTTGACGGTCCCGAAGGGTCCGTAGGAAAATATGGGACTTGGGCGTATTCCCGGAATCAGATTCTGAGGTCCGAAGTCCGAGAAATGAATTTTTAAAGAAAATTATTTTCTGAAAATAATAAAGACTTTTGGAAAATGAACTTTGATGTGAAACTTGTGTTATCGGGCCCGTATTATGGTTTCGGAGCCTGGAACAGGTTTAATATGGTTATTATGAGTTGTCTGTAAAATTTGGTAAGAAACGGACTTGGTTTGACGTGTTTCGGATCAAAAATGGAAATTTTGATAGTTTATGAAGTTTGAGGAAATTCTATAGATTTTGTAGCTTAATTCGTTGTTTTTTATGATATTTTGGTGGTTTTATTACTTGAATAAGTCTGTAGGATGATTTTGAAGTCGTGTGTATATTAGGTTTTGAGCCCCGAGGGCTCGGGTGAGTTTCCGGTAGGTGCCGGGGTGCAAAAGTGTTAGAAAATCTGGTGTAAAATTTCAATTGTTGTTGTCTGATGCATTACACTATGCGATAGCATAGGCATCTCCGCGATCGCATACTGTTAAGTTAGGGGGGGAGGTCAGCTCCTCTATGCGATCGCATAGCACAGTCCGCGATCGCATTGGGGTACAGGAGGTCTGGGTGGGGGCTGGGTAGCTTACCCTCTGCGATCGCACCTTTAAGCCCGCGATCGCAGTTCACAGGGTTCAGGCCTCTATGCGATCGCACCCTCCCTTCTGCGATCGCATAGAGTTATTTCGTCCAGTCATTTTAAAAACCCCAAAACAGTATTCAACACGGGATTTCTACCATATTTTCATTACCCTCCTTCTTCCCCACACCCCATAGGCGATTTTGAAGAGTTGTTCCTCCCTAGCTTCATAGGTAAGTAAACTTAGCTCTATTTTCTTCCATATTTCATCAATAATCACTAGAATCTAGGCCTAAGAACATGAATTAAAGGTAGAAACTAGGGGTTTTGGGTAGAGTTAGGGTTTTTCCAATTTTTGGGAATTCAACCTCGTTTTGGGGTCGGATTTCAAAATGAATTGTATATTCGGGCTCGTGGGGGAATGGTTGAACGGGTTTCGGTCCGAACCTCGTGTTTGGACCAAGCAGGCCCGGGGTCGAATTTTGGTATTTTTGGAAGAATGATGGGAAATGTATAATTAGGCTTTGGAATGGAATTATTGAGTCATTATTGATAATATTGAGTCTATTATGTCTAGATACTATCGTTTCGGAGTTGGATTCGAGAGGGAAAGCGGTGTTAGAGGCTTGATTTGCATTCGTGGAGCCGAGGTAAGTGTTTGGCCTAGCCTTAGCTTGAAGGAATAGGTATAGAGTCTTAATTGCTATGTGTATTCCATGTCCAACGTAAAGGTAAGGTGACGAGTACCTATGTGTTGTGGTCAAGCATGCCCGTGTGTCAAATGTGATGATTTATACCGTGTTCTTGATATTCTCTGTGTTATGAATAATTAGTTATTTAGAAGTGATACGTTGAGGTTGTTTCATGACGTGGGAAGTTATTGATTAATTGTTCAGTTGAGGATTTTTATTGTTGAAATTATACCTCTGAGTGAGATTGGTTATAGCTGAGTCCCTTGCCGGGACGAAAGATTTTTGTTGTTTATTTCTGTACATTTAGAACTTCTTATTGTTAAGCCTTCATATTGAATTGTTGTTTCTGTGTACATTACGCACGAGGGGACATTCTGTGCCGAGTGATTATTATTTATGCACGAGGGGACATTCTGTGCCGAGTGATTATTATTTATGCACGAGGGGACATTCCGTGCCGAGTGATTATTATTTATGCATTAGGGGACATTCCATGCCGAGTGATTATTATTTATGCACGAGGGGACATTCTGTGCCGAGTGATTATTATTTATGCACGAGGGGACATTCCGTGCCGAGTGACTGTGAGCTTATGCACGAGGGGACATTCCATGCCGACTGACTTTATTATTTGTGCACGAGGGGACATTCCGTGCTGAGTGATTGTGAGGCTATGCACGAGGGGACATGTCGTGCCTTTTGCTGTGTATTTACTTGTTTCGAGCTGCTAATTCCTGCCTTTACTTCTGCATTTCAGTTATTACCTTATTCTGTTGTTTTGGTAATTGTTGCCCCTTTATCTTAGCATGTTCTTCCCCGTAGATGTGTTTCTTGTTTATTTCCTGTTATATTGTTGAATTGCACAGGTATTATTTGTTGTCGTGTCCTAGCCTCGTCACTACTTCGCTGAGGTTAGGCTCGGCACTTACTCAGTACATGGGGTCGGTTGTACTGATGCTACACCTGCACTTCTTTATGTTGTGCAGATTACGCAGCTGGACCCAGTGGAAACCGTTAGAGGAAGTATCCTTCAGTCCACGCAGGCGACATCGAGGTAGACTCGCAGAAGTTCGTGGGCCCTGACGTCACCTTCTATCCTTTTTTCTGTCATTTTGTGTATTTCCAGACAGATGTACCACTTTATTTCAAACAGTTGTTTTTAGCCAAATCTTAGTCTGGTTCGTGAGATTGTGACTCCATTTCTGGGTTTTGTACTTAAAGGGATTTCTACGAGATTGGCTATTTTAGTTTTAGAATCTATTAAACTTCCGTATTTTTATCATGATTATATAGTTAGCGTTTATTGTTTTTAATATTTAATATGTTAATTCATTTAAAACGTTGGCTTGTCTAGCGAGTTCAATGTTAGACGCCATCACGGCTTGAAGTTGGGATTTCGGGTCGTGACAGCCTCCTAGTGTTGGTTTTTCGAAAAAACCACCCAAAATCCCCCAATTCCAAATCTAAGAATCGGATTTAGGTTTTTTTGTCTACTGGACAATTTCAAGGGGAGCCAATGACTCAAACCTACATGAGTCAATAGCTTTCGATGAGAGCTATTGATTCATGTGGGTTTGGACCATTTTCAAAGCCCCGCCGGAATCCGGCTAACTCCGGCGAAGCAGCCGGAATCTGTTTAAAACTGCCATCATGGACGGGTACTTTTCCTTTGAGCTATTTTTCTTCCTTTTATTTTATATACACTTGAGTTATTTGGAAATTTTGAAAAGTCAGTGTTTCAAATTTTAGGGTTTCTATTTTGGCCTGTTTCGATTGCAAATTGATATAGTCTTTTCCTTAATCGTCATACGTTGCTAAGTGGAAATTATTAATCTAGGATTATTGAACGCGCTGCATTTAATTTGCGCCTAGTGTTAAATGTGTTCGTTGTAATAAAATTAGTAGTCATGGTTAATCGACTAATCGATTTAAGTAAATGCTAACTTAGGTGTATAATTTCGTTAATCTTAATCCTCCTTATTCTCATTAGATTAATACTGATTTCATTACTTAATTAAGAATTTCTAACATTTTCTTGGTTCATTAATGAAAATCAGTGTTGTTTGCTATTGTTCTGGAATGCACCTTTTGTATATAGATTTCCTGTCTAAGATTGTTAAAACAGTTGGATTAATTGTCATTTACTTAGGTGATTAATTGATTCTGAACCAATAAATGATCATGAATCATATTGGCTTAACCCCTAAACTCAAGGTTAATCGGATTTAAAAGATAACCTTTGAGAAGAGGTAATTAACTGGGCTTTAAATCCTAGTTAAGATAATTAATTAGGTTTAATTAGCTAAAACAAACCAATTAACCTATGTTTAAGGAATTAAACTAATTAACCTAAATTAATTAACAGCTAATCAACTGAAATTAAATAGGCCTGATAATTAACCTAATCTAAACGTTAGGTACTAAAAGGTAATACTAAAAACTAAAAGGACCAAAACTAATTAGAAACTTAGAGTAGAGAACCTTCTAGAAGGGGATCATGTGTAATAATATAAAGATATTTGTTAAATTTTCTGAGATAAAAGTTAAAAAATATCAGAACATTCTAGATTAGGCCAGCTGGAAGAAAAGTTGTTAGAAAAGATTTCCCTTATCCCTTAATTTTAGGGAATGGCACATGGGAAAGAAGGGAAGATTTTTCCCTATAAAAAGGGACCTCTGCCCACACCATTTGAGGGACTGGATTACTGAAAAATCTGAGTGCTACACACACACTCTTCAAAATTCGAACACCCCTCTAGACACCTACTGAAATCCTATTCTGAAAACACCATTTCTGAATAACTTGAAGAAAACAGAAAACACTAAAAATGTATACTGAAATTATTAGTTCAAAAGCAGCTGAAAAATTATACTTCTGGTTCATATAGTTTATTCCCTATATGAAATAAAGAACAAATAGAAATAAAGAGAAGAGAGAGAATATTAAAGTCGGGATGAAACACACAGTTGTTGCAAACATTTTAGAAAAACGTTTAACTGCTTAGGTGCATCGCATCCCAACGTGTGATTCCCTATGTGTTAATATCTCCCACTAATCAATTTGTTGTTTACTCTCAAAAGGTTACTGCTTTTAAGGTTGTTGGTTTGCGGTGGTATTCTGGAGACACATCCTTATTTCACTAGATCCAAAGAAAGTATCGCAATGACATCAGAAAGTCACCTATCTATTATTGAACCAGAGGATGGCCCCACTTCGGTTATCCCTCAAGCAGAATCAACAGTGGCCGAAGAAAACAGAAGACTAAAATGCCGCATGCTAAAAATGTGGGATGCTTGGTCCAATAGCAGGGAGACACCTAACTCTATTCCAGGGTTCCCTGAGATGATCTCTAGAACCGGAGGAACTACCAATGTGCCAATTTCAATGCCAAACCCATTTGTACCACTTGGGTTCCCAACCATGACCTAGAATTATACCAGAATGCCTTTTGAGGTTCGCCCCCAGGCACCATCTTTCGAACTACCCTCTGTTGTATTTACTGCGCCGCCAGCTACCGGTGTAGCACAGCCAACACTGGCACGACAAAGCTTTGAACCAGCAAATTTCACTTTCCAAGCTCCTCAATTCCAGCTGGATACTGCTCGGGTCACTCTGAATTCTTACCCGCAGTACCCACAATTTGAATCTCTTGCGGAGCCAGAAAAGATCTTGAAAATATTGAACAGGATGAGATGACCCAAAAGATGAAGAGTATTGAGCAAAGTTTGAAAAATATTCAGGGCCTAAGCGGCCAAAAGAGCGTGTCTTATGTTGATTTATGCATATTTCCTCACGTGCATCTACCTGTAGGTTTCAAAACGCCAAAGTTTGAAAACTACGACGGGCATGGAGACCCGATTGCTCACTTAAAGAGACACTGCAACCAACTGAGAGGAGTAGGAGGCAAAGAAGAGCTACTGATGGCTTATTTCGGGGAAAGCCTTACAGATATCGCCTCAGAGTGGTACATTGATCAGGATATCTCTCATTGGCATGTATGGGATGATTTGGCTCGAGATTTCGTAAGGCAATTTTCCCCAGACAGAAATTCTCCGTCTAATCTCAAAAAGAAAGCTTCTGAGAGCTTCTAGGAGTATGCAATTAAATGGAGGGAACATGCATCCCGAGTAATACCTCCCATGGAGGAAACTGAAATGATTAGTATCTTCCTGCAGGCCCAAGAGGCCGATTATTTCTAGAACATGATGTCCTCCATGGGCAAGTCGTTCTCAAAAGCCATTAAAATTGGCGAGATGGTAGAAAATGTCTTAAAGACAGGCCGTATCTTAAGTCAGTCTGCTTTGAGAGCCACCTCCCAAGCCATTCAAAGCGTCTCGGGAGGACTGGTAAACAAAAAGAAGAAAGAGGACGGAGCCATGATGGCTTCAGGCCCTAGGAATTCTCAACGACCTCGGGATATTCCAGGCCCATTTCCCAGAGCTTCACAACACTATTATCCTCATCAGGAAGTAGCATATGCCATGTCCCCCCTCCCCTATGCAGTAATGAATGCTCAGCCGCAGCCCCGGCCACAGCAGTACAATCAAAACAAAGCTCCACCGCCCAGAAATAACCATCATTCCCCAGCTCCATATAATCCACGCCCTCCTCAGAACAACTATCCATACAATGCCTACCCTCGTGAACCACCAAGGAGGCCTAGTTTCACTCCTATCGGTGAGTCATACTCAAGCTTGTTGCCAAAGCTGATTTAGATGGGGCTTCTGCAGCCCGTACCTCCAACTCGGCAAAATCCAGAATCGGCCTCATACAGATGAGTAACTAGCTGTGCTTATCACTCGGGAGCGGAGGGGCACGATACTGAAGACTGCTGGACTCTCAAGAGAGCAGTAGAAAATCTAATTGAATAGAAAAAAGTGGTGCTAAGGGACGAAGAGGTCCCCAATGTCACAAACAATCCATTGTCAGCCCATAACAACGGGCCCGTTATTAGAATGATTTGTGAAGACAAAGAATTTGACCCGGCGCTGAAAGCCATCATTGCCATTGTGGACACAGAAAAGAAAGCAAAAACAGTGGCAAAACTGGGAAAGGAAGAAAAGAAAACAAAGCCCCCTGGCCAGGATAAAGAAAAGGCCAAGGAAGAAAAGAAAGAGATGGCACCAGCTAAAGAAGTTGTTCTTTATGTCCCCAGAGCTCCGCGAAACAGACAACTCTCTTTGAGCCCTCCCAGAAGATTAGAATTGAAATCAAAACCGCAAAGAATGTATGTGATAAAAGGGACGTATGTTGTGAAAAGTCCGGCCATCCCACCAAAATGAATGAACCTTTGATTATCAGCCGTCGGCCACAAATCCCAATCAGAAATACAACTATTGTCCCATGGAATTATGATCAAACACTGGTAACATACAAAAGAAAAGAGGTTAGAGGGGAAGTCAACGAAGCAAAACCCACTGGGAAGTATCATAACCCAGAGGAGCAAAACAAAGCTAAGCATAAACGCTTTCCTCTCAAAAAACCTATCACTGTTGAAGAAGACGAGGAGTTCTTCAAGAAAATGAAAATGCCTGAATATGCTACAATTGAAGAACTCAGGAAAACCCCTGATCAGGTTTCGCTTTTGTCTCTGTTGACTGGCTCAAACGAGCATAAACAAATACTCCTGAAGATGCTGAATGAAGCGTATATACTATTTGAGACCTCAGTCGAGCAGTTAGAGAGAATGACTGAGCGCTTCTTCGAAGTGAACAAAATTTCTTTCAGCCGGGACGATCTACCTCCCGAGGGAGATGCTCACAACAAAGCCTTGCACTTGATAGTTAAAAGTGAGGGATACTACGTGAAGAGGGTCATGCTCGACGGAGGATCCGGGGTAGATATTTGCCCCATGTCAACACTACAAGGAATGGGAATCGGCATTGAGAGAATCAGGCCAAATAACGTTTGTGTCCGCGCCTTTGACGGTATAAAAAGGGACACCATTGGGAAAATCTACATAGTCATGACGATTGGCCCTGTAGATTTCACGGTAACCTTCCAAATGTTGAATATGGACACTTTTTATAACTTCCTTCTAGGAAGACCTTGGATTCACGCTGCTGGGGAAGTGCCATCTACTCTCCACCAAATGGTCAAATTTGAACATGAGAATCAGGAAATAGTGGTCCATGGAGAGGACGAACAATCAATATACAGAGACCCTTCCGTCACCTGTCTCGAGGCCAGAGAGGGAAGCGAACATATTGTGTACCAAGCCTTTGAGATTGTGCCTGCTGATCAGCACGAGGAAGGTGCTCCGTGCCCACATCCTTGTTTATCTAATGCATCGATCATGGTCGCTATCGACATGATCAGACACAGGTTCAAACCCGGGAAGGGGCTTAGGGTATCCCTACACGGCATTATTGAACCCATCTCTCTGCCTGCCAATAAAAAATTCTTCGGCATAGGTTTCTAGGCTACAGAAGCCGATGTGAAATGGGTCAACGCACGAAAGAACAATGGGTGGGACCTGCCTCAACCGATCCCACACATCACTAAGTCCTTCATCAAACCACAGTACATTGAAGAAGAAGAGGACGCCTTCACGTCTGAAGAAATTGAAGAGATTTGTGGGTCCATGAGACAAATGTTATATGAGACTCACATGGTTCAAACGGGAGAATGCTCAAGCACCGCTGAGGTGTAATACATGGGTCTGAATGCCAAACTGCAGAACTGGAAAGCTACTCCCTTCCCAATCAGACGGGAATCTTGGTGGTTCATGTTTTGCTGTCCTTTCTGCACTTCGAGTTATTTCAGGGTGTAACTCGAGTGTTTTTATTTTATTGTCTTTAAATTCTGATGTAAAAACCCCTGCTATCTTCAAATTCAATGAAATGAAATAAAAATTTCATCGTCTACTTTCTGATTTTGTTATTTTTCTTATTTTCAGTCCTAATAATGCGGCATTAAATAACATGACATGCTTCCGGACTTCATGCCCTGATCTTAACACGATGTCTAATCTCGAAATAATGAATCAAGAACCAGAATATGATGAAGAACAGGCTTTTAAGGAAATAAATAGAGAATTTGAACAATTTGAGAATAAGCCTAAGCCAAACCTAAACGAAACTGAGCCAGTTAATTTGGGTAATCCAGAAGAGGTCCGAGAAACCATGATAAGCATTCACGGATGAGAAAACTAGGGACGCATTGATTCAACTTCTGTTCGAATTCAAAGATGTCTTAGCT
Source organism: Nicotiana undulata (assembly GCA_005239495.1). Taxonomy (NCBI): domain Eukaryota; kingdom Viridiplantae; phylum Streptophyta; class Magnoliopsida; order Solanales; family Solanaceae; genus Nicotiana; species Nicotiana undulata. The sequence goes on from ML269859.1 coordinate 15,571, forward strand.
TGGTCCTATGATGATATGCCCGGATTAAGTGTTGATTTAGTGGTACACAAGTTACCAACTAATCCCGATTGTCCACCCGTCTAACAAAAGCAAAGAAAATTCAAAACAGATATCAGTGACAAAATAAAAGAAGAAGTCACCAAACAATTAAAAGTCGGTGTAATCCGAGTAGTCTGATACACCACATGGCTAGCCAACGTAGTCCCAGTACCGAGAAAGGACGGAAAGCTCTGAGTATGTGTTGATTACAAGGATTTGAACAAAGCAAGTCCCGAAGACAACTTCCCGCTACCAAACATCCATATCCTGGTCGACAATTGTGCCAAACATGAGGTACAATCGTTTGTGGATTGTTATGTCGGTTATCACCAAGTCCTAATGGATGAGGAGGATGTAGAAAATACGGATTTCACTACACCATGGGGAACCTATTGTTACAGGGTAATGTCGTTTGGTTTGAAAAATGCCGGAGCAACTTTTATGAGAGCCATGACTGCTATTTTCCATGATATGATGCACCAAGAGATTGAGGTGTATGTTGATGATGTCATTATCAAATCCATAACACAAGAGGTCCATGTTCGAGACTTGAGAAAATTCTTTGAGCGGCTACGCAAATATGACTTGAAATTGAACCCTGCTAAATGTGCATTTGGTGTTCCTTTCGGGAAACTCTTGGGGTTTATAGTCAGCCGCAGGGGCATTGAGTTAGATCCGACGAAGATAAAATCCATCCGAGATCTACCACCTCCAAAGACTAAGAAAGAGGTCATTAGCTTGTTAGGAAGGTTGAACTACATCATCCGGTTTATTGCACAGCTTACAACCACCTGTGAGCCCATATTCAAGCTCTTAAAGAAAGATGCGGCAATCAAATGGACAGATGAATGCCAAGAAGCCTTTGAAAAATTCAAGGAATATTTGTCAAATCCGCCAGTGCTGGTCCCGCCTGAACTGGGAAGACCTTTGTTCCTGTACTTAACGGTCTTGGAAAATTCTTTTGGTTGTGTTCTCGGGCAACATGATGTTACTGGGAAGAAAGAGCAAGCCATCTATTATCTTAGCAAGAAATTCACTGGTTACGAAGCGAAATACACTCTGCTGGAGAGAACTTGTTGTGCCCTAACTTGGGTTGCTCAAAAGCTCAGACATTATCTGATGGATTACACCACATATCTCATAACCAGGTTGGATCCTCTAAAATACATATTCCAAAAACCAATGCCCACAAGAAGGCTGGCAAAATGGAAAATCCTGCTCACGGAGTTCGACATTGTCTATGTCACCCGCTCTGCCATGAAAGCTCAAGCTTTAGCCGATCATTTGGATGAGAACCCATTTGATGATGAATACCAACCTTTAAGCACTTATTTCCCGGATGAGGAAGTCAATTCAGTCGAAGTAATCTCACAAGACACTAACACCTGGAAAATATTCTTCGACGGAGCAGTCAATGCAAAAGGTGTGGGGATTGGGGAAATCTTGATTTCGCCCACGGGACAACACTATCCAGCCATGGCTCGTCTCCGTTTCTTCTGTACAAACAATACTTCCGAATATGAAGCTTGTATAATAGGCATGAACATGGCCATTGACATGGATGTGGAAAAGCTATTGATCATGGGAGATTCTGATTTGATCATTAAGCAAGCTCAGCGAGAGTGGGAAACTCGAGATGTTAAGCTCCTTCCATATAGACAACATGTGGAAGATCTTAGAAAACGATTCAAAGTCGTCGAGTTCAAATATATTCCTCGATGCCACAATGAGTTAGCCGATGCACTGGCTACCCTAGCTACAATGCTGCCATATGCGGGTAATGTCCATATTGACCCTTTGGAAATTCAAATCAAAGAAAGACATGGTTATTGTAACACGGTCGAAATAGAGCCCGACGTCCAACCATGGTATCATGATATCAAAAGATTTATGAAAACAAAAGAACACCTAAAGCAGGCCAATGGGGATCAAAAGAGAACCATCAGAAGGCTTGCTAGCAGTTTCTTCTTAAGCGGAGAAGTGTTGTACAAAAGGACTCCAGATTTGAATCTTTTAAGGTGCGTGGATGACAAAGAAGCTGAAAAGATTAGGAACGAAGTACATTCAGGAGTGTGCGGCCCCCACATGAATGGGTACGTCCTCGCAAAGAAAATTCTACGAGCAGGATATTACTGAATGACCATGGAAAAGGATTGCTTCAATTTTGTCCGAAAGTGCCATCAGTGTCAAATACATGGTGACTTGATTCATGCACCACCCTCGGAATTACATCCCATGACAGCACCTTGGCCGTTCGTTTCTTGGGGAATGGATGTCATTGGGCCAATCGAGCCAAAAGATTCAAACGGACACAAATTTATTTTGGTTTTCATCGACTATTTCACAAAATGGGTCGAAGCAGTCACTTTCAAAGTCGTCACTAAGAAAGCAGTGGTGGACTTCGTGCATTCAAACATTATCTGTCGTTTCGGTATTCCAAAAACTATCATTACCGATAACGCTGCAAATCTGAACAACCACTTGATGAGGGAGGTATGTGAACAGTTTCAAATCATACACCGTAATTCCACCCTTTATCGGCCCAAAGCCAATGGTGCCATTGAAGCAGCCAATAAGAACATCAAGAAAATTCTCAGCAAAATTATCCAAAGTTCTAGACAATGGCATGAGAAATTGCCTTTTGCATTATTAGGATATCGCACGACCGTGCGCACATCAGTTGGGGCTACGCCTTATCTATTTGTTTATGGCATTGAAGTCGTGATCCCAGTGGAAGTCAAAATTCCTTCCCTTAGGATCATTGTCGAAGTTGAAATTGAGGATGAGGAATGGGTCAAAACCAGGTTGGAACGGTTAATCTGATCGATGAGAAAAGAATGGCCGCAGTTTGCCACGGGTAGTTATACCAACAAAGAATGGCCCGCACCTATAACAAGAAGGTACGGCCCAGTAACTTCGAAGTGGGGCAACTCGTCCTAAGACGTATCCTCCCGCACCACGAAGAAGCGAAAGGAAATTTTGCCCCGAATTGGAAAGGTCCATACATCATAGGGAAATTGCTACCAAAAGGAGCATTGTACTAGGGGACATCGAAGGAAATGACCCCGAAATGGCTGTCAATGCAGATGCAGTCAAAAGGTATTATGTTTGACCTTTTCGTGATGATACTCATGATCGAAATGACGAAGGCTTTCATTCACGCTACCCCAAACACTACCAGTTTTGCAAACCCTTTGAGTCGGTTACTCTTCCTTGATTACCTTCTTTGGAACTTGAAGTGTTGATAAAAAAAAGAGAGAGAGAAAAATAAAGAAAAAATGATGATGAAAAACAAAACAAAAATCAAAACAAAAATCAAAAACAAAAACAAAATATTTCCCTAAACTACGTTTGACTTGATTCCGAAAGGATACGTAGGCAGTCTCTCCCTGGGGTTCAGTCACACCAAATAAAAATCCACGTTCCCCCAAGAGTTTAAGTTGGGGCAAGTGTTAAAATTCGGCAATAATTTGCCTGAAAATTTCCAAGGTTGTAATTTGATATAAATTTCGTTTACCCCAAATCCTGTTCAAGTCCTTCCGACTGATCGACGAAGAAAAGCCAAAATGGGAGGATACATCTATTTGGATCTGATACAAGCAATGAGAGAAATTAAAATGAGAGATTCTTATCGGTGAAAACCCACACAGGCACCATAAGGCGATGGTAGAAAAAGAAATTAAAATGAGAGAGTATTATCGGTGAAAACCCACACTGGCACCATAAGGCGACGGCGAGTAGAGAAACTAAAAATGAGAGAGTCTTTTTAGTGAAAACTCGCAAAGAGCACTACAGGGCGATGGCGAAAAGAGAAATGATAGAGGTTAGTCGGTGAAAACCCGAAAAGGGCACTACTAATCGAAAAGAGGATGATTGGTCACTAATATTGACATGGTCTGGGAAAAGGTTTCTCAACCTCGATTTAAAAGTCGTGACGAATTTCTGAGAGTCAAATGGTTTATATAGATCAGGCATCTAGTCCAAGACGCATGTCATGTTCATTGAAGGTCGCGCACACTCCAGATAAGCCCTTCTTCTCTTTTCCCCCGAAAGGGATATTTCTTGTCAAAATTCATTGTCTCCTTTTATTTGTTATTTTTCTTTCAATCCCTTTCAGTCTGACTCTGTATCTAAAGCAAGGCGAAGAAAGGATGGCAAAACTGATTTACAGGGTTCTCGTTTGACGCGAGCCAACATGCAAAGGGCACCGAGCCTCATCAGGGGCATCGAGTCGACCCCGACTGGCCGCAACGGTCGATGCTTTAAATACAAAACTCTTGAAAGGAAAAAATCAAATTGAAATGCCTATAAAGGCAATTGAAGTGAAAGGTTAAGTCCCACGTGGCTAACCCTCTCGACCAAGTTCGAAAAGTCAAAGTGCTCCAAATGCTTTAAAATTGAAGATGGAGGAAAAATTAGAAATGAAAGGCCGACAAAGGTAAAGTGAAGTTGGGAAAGGTTAAGTCCCACGCGACGAACCGTTGCAGCAGAATTTGAGGGGCCAAAACTTCCCCGATACTTGGAAATCCAAAAGAAAAAGGCCTACATAGGCAAAATAAAGTCAAATGTTGGGTCCTACGTGATCGATCGCCATGATAAAATCTGGAAAGCCAGGGTCCCCGGGATTAGAGATGAAACCCAATCCCCAGCAAGCAAGCAAGTGGTCGAGATCTTCGTCGCAAGAACTGAGATCAAGTTGTTGAAAATCAAGGCCGCAAAACCAACCACCGTTTCAAACTAACAAATTGTTCTTTGTTTGAAGAAAATAGGTGTAACTCAAAATAACCTCGCAAAGAGCAGGTGTAATCAAAAGAAAAGGCACAAGAGCTCGAAGTAGCTCTGCAGCAACAATTCCAAAAGGGAAGATTTCTCAAAAATTCTTTCCTGCATTCACTCAAAATAAAAAGAAAAGAAAAGGAAAAGAAGAAAACAATGTTGAAAACAGCCCAAACCTAAAATGATATAGGGTTTCCAAACTCTAGCTACGCCTTTTCCAACATAGGGTATACACTCCCTACTTGATGCCGACATAGGGTATACAATCCCTAGTTGATGATTTCTTTTCCAACATAGGGTATACAATCCCTAGTTGATGATTTTACCAACGTAGGGTATACACTCCCTAGTTGATGCCGACATATGGTATACAATCCCTAGTTGATGATTTCTTTTCCAACATAGGGTATACAATCCCTAGTTGATGATTTTACCAACGTAGGGTATACACTCCCTAGTTGATGCCGACATATGGTATACAATCCCTAGTTGATGATTTCTTTTCCAATATAGGGTATACAATCCCTAGTTGATGATTTTTCCAACGTAGGGTATACAGTCCCTAGTTGATGCCGACATAGGGTATACAATCCCTAGTTGATGATTTTTCCAACGTAGGGTATACAGTCCCTAGTTGATGCCGACATAGGGTATACAATCCCTAGTTGATGATTTCTTACCCAACATAAGGTATACAATCTCTAGTTGATGATTTTTTCAACGTAGGGTATACACTCCCTAGTTGATGCCGACATAGGGTAAACAATCCCTAGTTTATGATTTCTTTTCCAACATAGGGTATATAATCCCTAGTTGATGATTTTTCCAACGTAGGGTATACACTCCTTAGTTGATACCGACATAGGGTATACAATCTCTAGCTGATAATTTCTTTTCCAACATAGGGTATACAATCCCCAGTTGATGATTTTTCCAACGTAGGGTATACACTCCCTATTTGATGCCAACATAAGGTATACATTCCTTAGTTGATGATTTTTCCGACATAGGGTATACACTCCCTAGCTGATGCCAACATAAGGTATACACTCCTTAGTTGATGATTTTTCCGACATAGGGTATACACTCCCTAGTTGATGCCCAACACACGGTATACACTCCCTAGTTGATGACTTTCCAATGTAGGGTATACACTCCCTAGTTGATGGTTTTTCCAACATAGGGTATACAATCCCTAGTTGATTTTATTTTTGCAACATAGGATCTCCAACCCCTAGTTGATCTTACTTTTAAAAATAGGGTATCCACTCCCTAATCTACAATAACTCTGGTTGCATTGTTCCCGGATTTTCATTGCTTTCAATAATAAATTAGCATAGATTTCGTTACAATAACTCACGAAATTTTCCTAGTGAAAACTGGGGCAGAAAATTTTGTTCGTTTCTTTTTGATTTTACGCAGATTGCATTTTTAGGACAGTGGACTCGAGACGACCAAAAGAAGAAGTTTCGATCCGTAATAATAAAAACAAAAAGAGAAAATATAAGGTTGAATCCAAAGTGCAGAAACGGGGAAGACATGGACTATTCAGGACGAGATTGAAGTCATCTGTTCGGTATATGCTGCCTTGATCCGAGGAATAATAAGACGAAACCAACACCTGCGGCTAACAAGCATCAAGATACAGGTCAGAGTCAGTAAACGGCCAAGACTCAAGACCAAGTCTTAGATAGGAATCTTGTAACTAGCAGCTGATAGGTTTAGTTAGTCTTTCGTTTTGTTACTTTGGTGTTATAAGGAGATCTGCAGCAGTAACAGCGGCAATCGCAGTGAAACCACAGTTACCCGGGAGTCCCAGCTACCAAAACTTCCAGAACTACACTGACCTGATTCCTTTATAGCCAAGGATATGTAGATTTTCAAAAACGCTTCACAATGGAGTATACGAATGGGTAAAGTCGTTCATGACTGCTCACGTGTCTTTGCCCGAAAACTTTTTGTGTTTCCGAACAAAGAGGGGCAGCTGTGAGCACGTGATTTTTTCACCCACCATATACTCCTACAAAATTCAATACGATAAATTAATTTTACAAATTTTCTTGAATTTTGGTGTTAATTGTGAATTATTTTGCATTGCATATTCATGATTCGTCTTAACAAAAAAATTATTATTTAAAATTGCGTAATTAGGCGCATCATTATTTTTAAGGAATTATTAATTCATTATTTGTAATTAATTGAATAAAATAACAAACGAAGTAATGTTAGTTTTAATAACTAATTAGTCATGTTTCCTAACAAATTGCGAAAAATTGATTCTTTAGGATATATGAGTGTCAAATTAATTGTTTTACCCTTAATTAATTTAACAATTAACCTATAATTAAGTCAACATTAAATTAGAACCAATTACTACATCTTATTATTGAATTTTAGTTTAATTAGATCAAAATAAGCCTAAAATCAGACCTGGGCTAACTTGCCAAGGCCTAAAAGGATTGTCTTTACACCTCCACAATGATCCGGGCCCAATAAACTTAAACCTGACCGGCCCCTACACTACCCAAACGACCCCATTTCATCCTCTCAAGCCCCCCAGCCGTTGGATCCTCTTGATCCAACAGTCCTAAACTAATGTCCCCTTAAGTATAAAATTGTTCCTAATCCCCCCACCCCTCATTCCACCAAAGTCCAATACCCATCCCAAGACCTGTTTCTCCTTCCTCTCACTAATCTCGCCTGGTTCCACCGGCCGAAAATCGCCTCCGGCGGCGGAGCATCACCAAATGTTACCACATCTTCACCATCCCATCTCCTTCACCTCCCCAATCTTCTCCTAGTGTTGGTTTTCCGAAAAAACCACCCAAAATCCCCCAATTCCAAATCTAAGAATCAGATTTAGCTTTTTTTTGTCTATTGGCCAATTTCAAGGGAGTCAATGACTCAAACCTACATGAGTCAATGATTCATGTGGGTCTGGACCATTTCTAAAGCCCCGCCGGAATTCGGGTAACTCCGGCGAAGCCGCCGGAATCTGTTTAAAACTGCCATCATGGACGAGTACCTTTCCTTTGACCTATTTTCCTTTCTTTTCTTTTATATACACTTGACTTATTTGGAAATTCTGAAAAGTCAGTGTTTCAAATTTTAGGGTTTCTGTTTTGGCCTTTTTCGATTGCAAATTGATATAGTCTTTGCCTTAATTGTCATATGTTGCTAATTTCCTTGTGTAGTTTAATTTTGTCTCAACCTCTTAAGTGGAAATTGTTAATCTAGGATTATTTTAGGAATTTGTTCTTCTTATTTAGTTCATTCTGAACGCGCTGCATTTAATTTGCGTTTAGTGTTAAATGTGTTCGTTGTAATAAAGTTAGTAGTCATGGTTAATCGACTAAGCGATTTAAGTAAATGCTAACTTAGGTGTATAATTTCATTAATCTTAATCCTGCTTATTCTCACTAGATTAATATTGATTTCATTACTTAATTAAGAATTTCTAACATTTTCTTGGTTCATTAATGAAAATCAGTGTTGTTTGCTATTATTCTGGAATGCACCTTTTGTATATAGATTTCCTGTCTAAGATTGTTAAAACAGTTGGATTAATTGTCATTTACTTAGGTGATTAATTGATTCTGAACCAATAAATGATCATGAATCATATTGGCTTAACCCCTAAACTCAAGGTTAATCGGATTTAAAAGATAACCTTTGAGAAGAGGTAATTAACTGGGCTTTAAATCCTAGTTAAGATAATTAATTAGGTTTAATTAGCTAAAACAAACCAATTAACCTATGTTTAAGGAATTAAACTAATTAACCTAAATTAATTAACAGCTAATCAACTGAAATTAAATAGGCCTGATAATTAACCTAATCTAAACGTTAGGTACTAAAAGGTAATACTAAAAACTAAAAGGACCAAAACTAATTAGAAGCTTAGAGTAGAGACCTTCTAGAAGGGGATCATGTGTAATAATATAAAGATATTTGTTAAATTTTCTGAGATAAAAGTTAAAAAATATCAGAACATTCTAGATTAGGCCAGCTGGAAGAAAAGTTGTTAGAAAAGATTTCCCTTATCCCTTAATTTTAGGGAATGGCACATGGGAAAGAAGGGAAGATTTTTCCCTATAAAAAGGGACCTCTGCCCACACCATTTGAGGGACTGGATTACTGAAAAATCTGAGTGCTACACACACACTCTTCAAAATTCGAACACCCCTCTAGACACCTACTGAAATCCTATTCTGAAAACACCATTTCTGAATAACTTGAAGAAAACAGAAAACACTAAAAATGTATACTGAAATTATGAGTTCAAAAGCAGCTGAAAAATTATACTTCTGGTTCATATAGTTTATTCCCGGAAGCTGATTTTCTTTGTTGGTTTTGTTTCTTTCAAATCCCTGGTCATCAAGCTATATTTCTGGGTTTTCCTCTAGCTGATTCACTGTTGTTCCTATGGTTAGACTTAAGATTCAAACTGCTGATGTCCCCTGACCTTTATTTGGTCAGCTTTTCTAATTGTATTCTCTTTTAAGGTATGCAACATTATGCTCTTGAATGAAGAATTTTTGTGTTTGAAACCGTTTATTTGAGCCGAATTTTCTGTCAGTTTTCTTTTCTTATTCATGGATATATGAACACTCGTAGAGACACTTTTAGGAACGGATTCCTAAAATTATCAGAATTACGTACACGCCCGCGTGACATGATTTCGATTTCTTTTTGACAATAAAAACAAAATACGCGCTTGCGCAACTTTATTTATCTCTTTGAATGATAATTATGTACACGTACACGTGACATGATTTAGACACATCACAAACTCTAGGGGTTTACGCAATACGGGACCCGTCTCAAAATAACTCTTTCAATACAAGTAAATAATAAAAGTGGGTGAAAAAGGAAGTGTCACACATATATATATATATATATATATATATATATATATATATACATAAAAATAATTTTATTAAGAGTTGTTATATAAAATAAATTGACATATTAGTTATTTTTGTCTTCTAGTATGAAGATGTTGTCGTATAGCTAAAATTTATAAATGATAATGTAAAGTCTATAAATGACTAATGTTGATTTAATATTTTATAATGAATAGTTAAATTTATAGCAAAAATGTAGAAAGTTATCATTTGTCCGAATAATTGGAGAAAAACTTAATGACGTTTTGTTTACAATTTGTGATGACTCAAAAGGTTATCTCGTGTAATTTTAATTAAATTTGTGTTCCGAGGCCCTGAAAGCCTCCGCTTATCTCACCTCGATGTGCCTTCGTTTATGTGGAAAATTGATATAATATTGAATTTATGATAATTATTTGGATAAAGTTGATTTTGGTCAACATTTTTGGTAAACGGACCCGGACCTGTGATTTGACAGTCTCGGAGGGTCCATAGGAAAATATGGGACTTGGGCGTATACCCGGAATCGAATTCCGAGGTCCCAAGTCCGAGAAATAAATTTTTAAAGAAAATTGTTTTCTGAAAAATATAAAGGTTTTTGAAAATGAAAATTGATGTGAAACCTGTGTTATTGGGCCCGTATTATGGTTTCGGAGCCCGGAACAGGTTCAATATGTTTATTATGTGCTACCTGTGAAATTTGGTGAGGAACAAACTTGGTTTGACGTAATTCGGACTAAAATTGGAAATTTTGAAAAATATGAAGCTTTTGAGAATTTTTATAGATTTTAGAGTTTAATTCCTTGTTTTGATGTTATTTTGGTGGTTTAACTACTCGAATAGGTCCGTAGGATATTTTTAAGGTTGTGTGTGTATTTGGTTTTGAGCCCCGAGGGCTCGGGTGAGTTTCGGGTAGGTGTCGGAGTGCAAAAACCTTAGAAAAGTCTGGTGTAAAATGGGTTTTCTGGTGTCTGGTGTTTTACTCTATGCGATCGCATAGTTCCTTCCGCGATCGCATAGCTGTGTGCTGAGGGTGTTAATTTGTGACACTATCTGATTGCATAGTGAGCTCTGCGATCGCATAGTGTAGTGGTAGTCTAGGGGGGGCTGGCGAGTGGCATGTGCGACCACACAATGTCGTCCGCGATCGCATAGGGTGGGGTCCATAACCCAGTGCGATTGCACCTTTTCATCCGCGACCGCAAAGCTTAAACCCAGTTCCACTATGCGATCGCACCCTTAGCCTCGCGATCGCATAGTACAAAATCGCCCAGTTATTTTTAAATACCCAAAACAGAATACTTACGGGATATATCCTTCATTTTCATAAACCCCTTCTTCCCCAACCCTCTTAGGCGATTTTGGAGCATCTCTTCCACCATAGCTTCATAGGTAAGTAATTCTAACTTCATTTTTCTTCCATTTTCATCAACCATTATTAGATTCTAAGCCTAAAAACATGAGATTAAAGGGTAGAAATTGGGGTTTTGGGTAGAGTTAGGGCTTTTTGAATTCTTAGGAATTTGACCTCGTTTTGGGGTCGGATTTCAAACAAATTGTTTATTCGGGCTCGTGGGGGAATGGGTGATCGGATTTTGGTCCGAACCTCGTGTTTGGACCAAGCGGGCCCAGGGTCGAATTTTAGAATTTTTTGAAGAATGTTGGGAAATATATAATTAGGCTTTGAAATTGAATTGTTGAGTAATTATTGATGTTATTGAGTCAATTGTGTCTAGATACGATTATTTTGGAGTCGGATTCGAGAGGAAAAGCGGTGCTAGAGGCCTGATTTGCATTCTTGGAGTCGAGGTAAGTGTTTGGCCTAACCTTAACTTGAGGGAACATGTATAGAGTCTTATCTGCTATGTGATTATCCATGTCCAACGTATAGGTCAGGTGACGGGTACCTATATGTTGTGGTCGAGCATGCCCGTGAATCGAACTTGATGATTTATATAGTGTTATTTGATATTCTCTGTGTAATGAATTAATTGTCATTCTGCAAGTGAAACATTGAGGGTATTTCATGATGTAAATTGTTGTTGATTATTCATACGGTTCAGGATCATTTGTTAAAAATTATACCTCTGAGTGAGATTGGTTATAGTTGAGTCCCTTGCCGGGACGGTAGAATACTTGTTGATTATTTCTGTACATTTGAGGTTTCTTATTATTGTCTTTCCTATCAATTGTTGTTTTTACATATGTTATGCACGAGGGGACATTCCGTGCCAAGTGTTTATTATTTATGCATGAGGGGACATTTCGTGCCGAGTGTTTATTATTTATGCACGAGGGGACATTCTGTGCCGAGTGTTTATTTATTATTTATGCACGAGGGGACATTCTGTGCCGTGTGATTATTATTTATGCACGAGGGGACATTCCGTGCCGAGTAATTTTTATTTATGCACGAGTGGACATTCCGTGCCAAGTGATTGTGAGGTTATAGCACGAGGAGACATACCGTGTCGTTTCTATTTATTTATTTGTTCAGAGCTGTACTCCCTGCTGTTAATTTTACATTTCAACTGTTACCTTATTCTGTTGTTTCAGATAGTTGTTGCCCTTCATCCCTAGCATGTTATCCCCCGTTGTTGTATTTACTTGCTTATTTACTGTCATTATTTTCTGTTATATTATTGAATTGCACAGGTGTTATTTGTTGTCGTGTCCTAGCCTCGTCAATACTTCGCCGAGGTTAGGCTCGGCACTTACTCAGTACATGGGGTCGCTTGTACTGATGTTACACCTGCACTTCTTTATGTTGTGCAGATTACAGTGCCGGACCTAGTGGACATTGAGCGAGGGAGTATCCTTCAGTCCACGGCGACACCGAGGTAGTCCTGCAGGCGTCCGCAGGCCTTGGCGTCACCATCTACTTCTTTTCTTCTGTCTTATCTTACTAGTATTAGTACCCGCACGATGCGCGAATAATTAAAAAGAATAGTCTACACCGTAATGTTTAATTTGTTAGTGTTAATATCATCTTACAACAAATATTAAAAATATTTTTATTTCATCGCATTTATAAATGTTCCATGAAAAATAATGATATGGTACAATTTGGTTGATATGAATGCTTCACGAAATATAATGATACTATACAATTTTCTTGGTATGAAGCATGTACTTAAGGGGACGTTTACCTTTAATTTCCTTATGCAAAGTCAGTTTAAAAACATGACAAATCTCTTTGATTATCCACCACCTTCTGTGTGGCCTTGATTACATTTTTTAACTATGCTAGTATATTTTTTAGCACATCTGAATATAATGATGTTGGAGAATGTATGGTTCTTAGAAAATAAAGCGTACATCAAAAAATAATAATGTTAAAATCAAGAAACATATCAATCTGCAATTCACACCAATCACAACAGCTTGTGACGGTACAGACTACATTGCATCTAGCAAGCTATGGTGTAATCGTTATTTACCCTGCAAATTGCAGAGTTATCCAATCTTGAAAATTTGGCATATTTTCTAATATTTTTTATTCGTTGTATGAGAATTTACTTGGGTAAAAAGGACAAACTCATCTAATACAAATATAATACTTTTATGTGCCAACCCGCACTCCCTGATGAGATATAGTAGAATGAGAAAATTCACCAGGAGACGAAAAAATTAGTACATATTTTTTTTGAAGATTATTTAATTTGAACATTCATTTTCAAAAGAAAAAGAACCTAATTTCATCACTCTGAGGCACTTTAAAATAAAAAAAACCTGAGCATTGGGTTTTCTTTTGAATCTGACAATTTAAGTTAGAATATCACATTTCACAACTCTGTTGTCATCCCAAAATGTATTATTTGCACTTAAGGGAGAATAAGTAGTGATGTGAACTCTCTTGCTTTGCAAAATTTCCTTAGTTCCTTTTGTTGCCACATTGGATTCATTTCCACCTTCCAGAAAATCAAGAAAAAAAGGGCATCTATGAAATACTTTTTGCAGTATCATATTTCTAACAATTGAGAAAAAAAATCGATACATAATAATTAAATGATACATAAGTCCAAGGAACAAAAAATAATAATTAAATGAAAATTCATTTAATAACGTATTAAATCAAATTACGAAAAACTTAAGTGTACACTAAATTTCTCGCTTCAATTGTTATTTGTCCATAATCATCATAAACTAAAATCTTTAACCATTTTCTATTTGTCAACATCATTCTTAGAATAAACACTTCAATAACTCGATTTTCAAGTCTCGTGATGATCAACCTTTTACCATTGCATAATCACGATGACTGATCAATATATCCAATAACATCACAGGAACACCAACATTTAGAGTAATAGAGTGATTTGGAACTCCAGAACGTAGTTGCATGAGTTCGATCTTCCTAAAACAAAAATTTAAAAAGAAATTTAAGTTAGTAAGAGTTCATGGTTATACAAAAATTATGCATTGTTATGTTGGTAAAAAAAAATACAACATAGTAATCCATCAACAATTATGAGTAGACTATGCCAATAATTCCAGTTTCTTAGTTAACTCCATATAAGAGATGAGAAGACAAAAGATATACACCAAAAATTTAAGCAAGCCAACAACACCTGCTACGTAGCAAAAAATTAGAAACTGAAAATTGTGTATTCTCTGTTGAAGCACTTTTCTATATACAATCAAATATGTTTGTCATATACTTATAATGAAAAATAGATTTATCATGAAAAATATGTGTCAACATGAAAATTTTTGAAAATCAAAATCATTACAAAAGGCCAAAATTAATTTCTTAGTTAGGTGCATAACTTGAAAAAAGTAGATCACAGCTTAAAAGACTGAAAAAAAATAATAGCAGGTAAAATAGTATGCACCTTTTTATCTTGAATAATTAATTCAATTGAGTTAGGATTTTCTTGTTTCTCGCGGCATGGAATGTGCCATAATCTAACAACACGAACCTTCAAATTCCAACTCAGTTTGGACATTGAAATTTCGCTGATATAGATATAGTTTGGAGTTATATTTTGCAGTGGATCAAATTGAATAAATCATAATTTATTTATGCGGAAGTTAAACCCTAAGCAATATAGAGAAGCCAAACCTAAGCAAAAGTTAATGAAATACAAATTTTTAAGGAAAGACTATAAAAGGAGTTGGAACCTTAGTTTTCTGAAAATCTAGATAAAAAGGTATGTGTAAGTGTCGAAACGTGTATTTTGATTATTTCCTTGTAAAAAATGATACCCACGATTATCCATATTGTACAGAAAGAAGGTTAGATATAACAAAGCTTGCACTACTTTTTATTAATTATTTTTCAAATAAAAATTTATTATTTCAACTAAAAGGATGTGTAAGATAAAAACGAAAATTTAATTGATTTTTTTTTTCAAAAAAAAAAAAAGATACGTACCATAACTGAATTATACACAAAAGTTTAATTATAGATACCTACAATAATATATATTGTACACAAATATGTCAGATGCAAAGCTCGTACAAAATAGAGAATAATTATTTCAACTTAAAAGAAATGTGTAAGATACAAAACAAAATTTTAATTGATTCTCCCTAAAAATATATACCTACTATAATTGAATTATACACAAAAATTTAATTAAAAATACATACAATAATATATACATTACACAAATAATGTCAACTACAAAGCTTGTACTAAATAAAGAATTATTATTTCAACTTAACAGGAATGTGTAAGTTATAAAATTTAATTGATTCTTTCTCAAAAAAGATACTTATCATAATAAAATTATACACAAAAGTTTTATTAAAGATACCTATAGTAATGTATATTTTGCACAAATACAGTATGATATAATGTTTGTACTAAATAAAGAATACTTCATCAATCTTTAATTGATTAGTCACAAAAGTCCCTACCATAATTGAATTATACAAAAAAAAGTTAACTATTTTATTCTACTCTATATTATTTATTTTCCAAATTAAAATCTATATTTAATAATATAATATAGATTCTAATTAGTCACAAACATCAAATTTCCTATCATAATTAAAAAAAACAATACTCATTCAACTACTACTTCCATTAATTACATTTTCATTTATAATTCAAATTTTTAATGTTGTCCTAATAGCTTCATTTTAGACTGCCACTTGGCTTAACCATATGCATCACTACCCAACTTTTAATATAATATTGATATAAATATATATTCAAATTATTTAATTTTTATTCCAATTTTCTTCTCTATCAATTAAATATATTTATTACATTTATTTTACAGTGTAAAACTTGATTCAGACTACATAAGAAAAGTCGTGGATTTTGATTAAAGATTACTTGCACTAACAATATTTCCTCCTTCTTTCCATTAATTATTAAAGGGAAGAAAGGTATGTGTGAGAATGAAAATCAAAATTTGAATTAATTTGTTTCCATTTTGATTTCATTTATTAATCCTTACTTTGTTCTTAGTTTGCCAAGTGGCTTTATATTACCTTGCCACTTGCTTAACCACAATGCAAACTTTCTTGCTTTAATATATATATAGATATTTCTAGACAGTTGTATCGGTTTATTTCAGACTCTTGTTTTTAGTAAATCATAGACTGTTCGTGAGATTGTGATACCGATTTCTGGGTTGTAATTAAGGAAATTATTACGAGGTTTATTATTTAAGTTCTTGAAATTTATTAGTCTCCCGCATCTTTATTATAATCGTTCTAGTTTTCTTTGTTAATTTTATTGTTAATAAGTAAATTTAATCACAGCGTTGGCTTGTTTAGCGGGTACAACGTTAGACGCCATCACGGCCCGAAGGTGGGATTTCGGGTCGTGACACAATTGATTTTGTCTAAATTTTGATATATTTTCTATTAAAATTAGGAAATAATTAAATGATGAAATCTTTTATTGGTCAACAAAGCAAATTGCTATCTTTTAAAACTTAAGTTTTCTTCTCCGAAATATCTTTTTTTTGAGTCATAGCATGCGTTATGACTATTTACATACAATTTCAAAAGACCAAAAAGACGAACGACATTTCGCTAAGGGCTTTCGTGCTTTTAATATAATACTAATCTCTGTGTCCGTGCGATGCACGAATATCATTTGTAAAATATTATAACGCGTACCAAAAATAAAGTAAGAAACAAACTTTTAATTGCATATATACTATAAAATTAATCATGGATATGAACGAGCTTTAATAACCAATTCCTTAAAGCAATTTTTTTTTTTGACAGAATATAAAAACGTTTATTAAACTCATCAGTAAAGCTTTGACGCAATCACAGGACAAAACTATTTGGAATCATATTAGAGATTAAAGTTGTAAAATCACGTTAAGAATACAACAATACCTACTTCCTTTTTTATGCAAAAATTTACTTTAGTTCGGCCTTAATGATTCATGTTATGGAAGTTATTTTTCTTATTTTAAGATTTATTAATGATAGTGTCTAGATTGATTAATTGTAATACGTCTTCAATATTAAAATTGATTTACTATTTAGAAACAAATCTCATTAACAACTACCTTAAAAGAAGCAGTTTAATGCAATCTAACTTATTTATTGTACCACATCAGTTTTCGAAAGTAATTCTTATTTGGACCTTTTGTCTTTGCTTGTTTGATACTATAAGATATGGGAATTGATTAAGACTTGAGAGCCTATTTGGAATTTTCTTCGGTAAAAGAACTTTAAACCCGAAAAGAATTAAAATTCTTAGTCAATTTGTTCAAAGTTATGTGCTTTCCATCTTTGAAAGGTTAGAAAGATGAGAATACATATTTTTTTCTGGTCCGAAAGAATATATATGTTCCAATATAATAAGGAAAGGATAAAGTTTATTAAGGATAAAATATATGGCAAAACTTAGAAGATTCCGGGCTCTAAATATTAGGCAATGGTATAAAATTGTTATATATTCAATATAACAATTTCATTTAGTATAAAATTCCTTCAGTATTAGACAATCAATTTTGCAGGGTTGGTAGGCTACGTTCAATATGTACCAAATTTAGTATTTAACCCAAAATCAACTTTGTAGGCTTGGCATATATGTTGTTTAATTTAAATCAAAAAAAAAAAGTTTTAGCTTTAGGTGATTTACGATTATATCCTTAAATTATCAAAATATTTAAGGGTATAAAAGTCGATTAATATTTAAAGGATATTTTAGTCATTCAATATTTAGAATAAATTATTCGTGCTTTTATAATAATATAGATATAGATATAGATATAGATATAATAAAGAAATGATAAAGTTTATTAAGAATAAAATATATGGCAAAACTTAGAAGATTCCGGGCTCTAAATATTAGGCAATGGTATAAAATTGTTATATATTCAATATAACAATTTCATTTAGTATAAAATTCCTTCAGTATTAGACAACCAATTTTGTAGGCTTGGTAGGCTACGTTCAATATGTACCAAATGTAGTATTTAACCCAAAATCAACTTTGTAGGCTTGGCATATATGTTGTTTAATTTAAATCGAAAAAGAGTTTTAGCTTTAGGTGATTTATGATTATATCCTTAAATTATACAAATATTTAAGGGTATAAAAGTCGATTAATATTTAAAGAATATTTTAGTCGTTCAATATTTAGCATAAATTATTCGTGTGTTTATAATAAAATATAGATATATATATATATATATATATATATNGTTGATTTTTTCCATTTTAAGGCTATTCTTAAGGACTAAGTGCCTGAATTCTCCTTTAACCATTCCGATTCCAAGCCTACCAACTCTAACACATTAATAACAGAATAATCAATCTATAATAAGTCAATAGCAACAGTTATAATGCAGGTTTTTACGTAACGACAGACCGGGTCGTTACAAAAACGTTGGGGTAAAGGTGAAATAGTTGCTCAATTACCCGCGTGGATGAGTCAAAATATTTCAACTTCAGCAAAAATGCTTTGTCTTATTTTTATTTTTTCTTTTTTTAAAATCTATATCTATATCTATCTATCTATATATATATATATATATAGATAGATAGATATAGATATAGATTTTAAAAAAAGAAAAAATAAAAATAAGACAAAGCATTTTTGCTGAAGTTGAAATATTTTGACTCATCCACGCGGGTAATTGAGCAACTATTTCACCTTTACCCCAACGTTTTTGTAACGACCCGGTCTGTCGTTACGTAAAAACCTGCATTATAACTGTTGCTATTGACTTATTATAGATTGATTATTCTGTTATTAATGTGTTAGAGTTGGTAGGCTTGGAATCGGAATGGTTAAAGGAGAATTCAGGCACTTAGTCCTTAAGAATAGCCTTAAAATGGAAAAAATCAACTAAGAGTTGACTTATTGGTAAACGACCTCGGAATGCGGTTTTATGGCTCGGATAGCTTTGCTAGGTGATTTGGGACTTAGGAGTGTGTTCAGAATAATTTTGTGATGTCCGGTGTAGAATTAGGCTTGAATTGGTGAAAGTTAGTTTTTGGCGATTCTGGTCGGCAGTGGAAATAAGGTTATCAGAGTCGGAATGGAATTCAGACAGTTGGAACAAGTTCGTAATGTCATTTTGGACTTGTCTACAAAATTTCAGGTCAATCGGAGTTGATTTGGATAGTTTCGGCATCATTGGTGAATTTTAGAAATATCAAAGTTCTTAGGCTTGAATCCGATGCAAATTTGGAGTTTTGATGTTAGTTTTGGTGTTTTGAGAGTGCAACTAAGTTTGAATGATGTTATGGGATACGTTGGTAAGTTTGGTTGGGGTCCCGAGGGGCTCGGGATTGATTTCGGGTAGTTAACGGGCATTTTTGGACTTGCAAACATTGCTCGTTTCTGGTTTTTGTGCAGCAGGTTTTTCTTCTCTGCGATCGAGTAGGGAGAGTCGTGATCGCGTAGTTCAATCGTGAGGGGAAGCATTTTTGTTCTCTGCGATCGCATAAAGGCGTCCGCGATCGCAGAGGTTGAGCAGGTCAGGCATTGCGATCGCGTGAGAGGATTCGCGATCGCGTAGGGATAAGGCAGGCGCGTGGGGGCGAGGTTGAATAGTCTTCGCGATCGCGTGAAGGGGGATGCGATCGCGTGGGGTTTAAAAAAATTTTGCTCCGTGATCGCGACAGTAAGTCCGCGATTGCGGTGAAGAAATAACTGGGCAGTTAAATAATAAACCCTCCACGACTTAAACCCTCTTTTACACCATTGTTGAGCAGAGGAGAGCTTTTTGGGCGATTTTTGAAGGAGAAAATCATTGGGTATCGCAGAGGTAAGTAATTTGATTATTAAAACTCGTTTATGGGTGATTAAAGACCATAATCTCANTACTTTTCTGTAAGAATTTTTGAGTTTCGGGATGCGGTCCCGGGGATCGGGTTTTGACCGGTTTCGGATTTTGAGTTAAATTCGATATTTTTCAATTGGAAATTATTCCTTAATCATAAGTTGATGATACAAATCCGAACTTGGTAGATTTGGAGCCTTCAGAGGTTGATTCGAGAGGCAAGCGTGTTGCGGAATAATTCCGAGCTAATTTTGAGGAAAGTTATGTCTTGAAATCCTGTCCTGAGGGTATGAAACCCCGGACTATGCACCCTTTCATGGGTTTTGAAATACAAAGGTGGAAACTTTGGAAACATCTTTCCTATTTAGGCGACTATTGAGTTGCTAAACCGACTTTTAATCGTATGCTTAATTAGTTCTATTTTATTATGATATGATTTTGGGTTGTAAGCCGTGTTTGGGGCCTAGTGCCGATCTGTTTACCCCTTGGGGGACTGTTTTACTGTGTTTCCTCACTTGATATGTTGTGATTTACACTCTGTTTTTTCCTGATAAATTGTTTTGACACTCAGAGTACTTTGATACTATTTCTTGAAAAATGAAACACTGTTTTGGGTCGAGAACCCGGTTTGTTTATGGCCTAAGGGCTAATTGAGAGTGTCTGACTGAGTGAGGCTTTCAGGCCTATATTGTGAGGAGGCTTCCAGGCCTTATGAGTGCTGTGAGGAGGCTTCCATGCCTTATGAGAGATGTGAGGAGGCTTCCAGGCCTCATGAGAGAGATTAGAAGGCTTCCAGGCCTTATGTTATTATTGCGCTTGGGCTGTAGGAGCCCCTCCGGAGTCTGTAACACACCCCCAGTGAGCGCCGGTACCGATTGAGTGATGATGATTGCCCGCGGGGCTGATACTGAGTGATGATTGATACTGAGTGATTGAGGGAATGCCTAAGGGCATGGTTACGATAAATGATTTGGCCCGAGGGGCGCGTTTATGATGATTTTTCTATGTTTCGAACTATGATTTACTTCAGTTTCAAACTGGGTTTTACTGAGAATTTTGCTGAGATATATTGATATTTACTTGTTCTTCAAAGGAGTTTTGGAACTGGTTTTTGAACCTATGAACTTGCTAAATACTACTTGGTGACTTGATGTTTTACTGGTTGTTGTGAAATGGTGTATCTGTTTGTGTGCTNTATTAGCAGCAGTCACAGGATTTCGAGGTAGCTTTCCAGCGTCCACAGCTTCTCCATTTCCCTTCCTTATTATGTTTTAGCTCTTGATTCAGAGACTTATATTATATTATTTGATGCTATGGTTGCTTGCTTATTGTTATATTGTGAACTGTTAAAATTGAACAAAACCGTAGTAATGTGATGGTTGGCTATCCTAGTTCCACGATAGGAGCCATCACGACCTGTTAGGATTTGGGGTCGTGACAAGTTGGTATTAGAGCCCTAGGTTACATAGGACTCAACGGTCATGAGCAGGTTTAGTAGAGTCTTGCGGATCGGTACAGAGACGTCTGTACGTATCTTCGAGAGGCTACAGAACTTTTAGGAGATATATCTATTTTCTTGAACTCTTTCGTGCCAATCTATTGATTCTTGAAATCTAAACATACGTTGTTTCATTCTCTCACAGATGGTGAGGACACGGTTTTCCGATCAGGGTAACCAGGCACCAGCCAGAACCACAAGGGGTCGAGGCCGAGGTAGAGGTAGGGGACCAGCTCAGGCAGCAGCCGGGGTGGTACCACAGGATCCCCCTATCGTTCAGGATCAGGTTCCAGTTGATGGAGCCCCAGCGGAATAGGCTCAGGCACCGGCAGTGCCTATTGTTATTCCGGGTCTTCAGGAGACCCTGGCTCAGTTATTGACGGTGTGTTCCAATTTGGCTCAGGAAGTTGCTATGTCTACTACTGCCACTGCAGCTCAGGCCGGGGGAGGCAATCAGACTCCAGCTGCCCGAACACCTAAGCAGGTTGTACGGGGTATTCAGGCACGAAGAGCGGCCCCAGTTCAGCCGGTTACTCCAGCTCAGGAGTTTGTGGTCGCTGCTATGCCTGAGGATGAGTAGCGTAGGTTGGAAAGGTTCAGCATACTTAAGCCTCCGACTTTCAGTGGCACAGAGGGTGAGGATGCCCAAGGTTTTCTTGATAAATGCCAGAGGATACTACGTACTGCGGGTATTTTGGAGACCAGTGGAGTCTCGTTTGTTACATTTCAGTTTGCGGGTGCTGCTTTTACTTGGTGGGAATCATTTGAGAGGCGTAGGCCGGTTGATTCAGCACCTCTCACCTGGCAGCAGTTCTCCACGATCTTTTTGGAGAAATATGTTCCTCAGTCCCACAGAGAGGAGCAGCGTAGGCAGTTTGAGCAGCTGCGCCAGGGAGAATTATCAGTCACCCAGTACGAGATGAGGTTTTCTGAGTTAGCCAGACATGCGTCTGAGATTGTCCCTACTGACAGGGAGAGGATTAGGAGGTTTGTAGATGGTCTCTCGTATCAGCTTCGGATTTTGATGACCAGAGAGAGGGTGTCTGGAGTCACATTTGAGCAGGTTGTTGATATTGCTCAGGATATTGAATCGGTTCGTAGGCAGGATCGTGAGGAAAGGGAGATCAAGAGGCCTCGGGGATCAGGAAATTTCAGTGGTGCCCCTTCCAGAGGGAAATTTCAGCCTATCAGAGGTCGTTCATTTAAACCTCCACAGTCAGTTCGCCCAGCGTACAGTGGTGTATCGTCAGGGCAGGGTCCTCGCAATGCTCATCAGGGACGTTCATCCTTTAGTGCCCTTCCAGCTCAGAGCTCCGTCCGAGCATCATCTCATCAGGGCTCTTCTATGCATGGTTCGTCTGGTGGTTATCAGAGGGGTGGNGAGGCCTCGGGGATCAGGAAATTTCAGTGGTGCCCCTTCCAGAGGGAAATTTCAGCCTATCAGAGGTCGTTCATTTAAACCTCCACAGTCAGTTCGCCCAGCGTACAGTGGTGTATCGTCAGGGCAGGGTCCTCGCAATGCTCATCAGGGACGTTCATCCTTTAGTGCCCTTCCAGCTCAGAGCTCCGTCCGAGCATCATCTCATCAAGGCTCTTCTATGTATGGTTCGTCTGGTGGTTATCCAAAGAGTGGAGGTTCTCGGTCGTTTTCCCCAGCTATAGGTAATTGTTACGAGTGTGGAGAGCCCGGAC
>MDKH01090711.1:0-15913 GCA_005239495.1 Nicotiana undulata
TGAGGCTGCGGGCCTATATTGTGTGTGAATTATGCCATGATGTGGCTTATTATTGCGTTTGGGTTGTAGGAGCCCCTCCGGAGTCTGTAACACACCCCTAGTGAGCGCCGGTACCAAATGAGTGATGTCCGCAGGGCTTATGAAGAGTGATTGTGAGGTTGCCTGATGGGCAGAGTGATTGTGAGGATGAATGATGGGCAATGGTTACGATAAATGATTTTGGCCCGAGGGGCAGTTTTATGAAAGATTTTACTGAGTTTTCAAACTATGATTTACTTCGTTTTCACACTGGTATTGCTGGGAATTTTACTAAGATATATTGATATTGCACTTGTTTCGAAGGTTATTCTAAAAACTGATTTCGAACTCATTATTTGATGAATGTCACGTGGTGACTTGGTGTTTACTGTTTTGTGGAATTGTGTACATGTTCTGTGTGTTTATATTACTCAGACTGTGATTTATTTTCATTACTACTGAGTTGGCGTACTCATAAAGACTCCCTGTGCCTCTGTGCACATATCCAGGGACTAGTTCGCAGCAGTAGCTGGCGCAGTGTGGTAGCAGCATTTTCACGGGATTTCGAGTTAGTTGTCCAGCGTCCACAGCTTCTCCATTTCCCTTCCTTATTTAGTTTAGCATTTGATTCAGAGACATATGTTATAGTTTTAGCAGAGTTAGATTTATTTATTCTTAGATGCTCGTGACTATTGACTCCAGTTCTTGGGAGGTTGGTTAGGTTAATATGGGAACGCTAATACTTGATTATATTAATTATGATGTAGTTTCTTGCTTATTATTTAATTGTGAACTATTGTATCTGAACAAAAGCGCAGTAAGGTGATGGTTGGCTAGCCTAGTTCCACGATAGGCGCTATCACGACATGTTAGGATTTGGGGTCGTGACACCGAAGTGTGGCTGAAGCCTTTGATTGGCCCAACAGAGAAGATCAAGCTTGATAGCCATAGCGCCCTTACATGGGCTAATGAAGTCGTCCATTATTCTTTGAAGGTAAAAATGCGTTTCCTTTTGTTTCATTTTTGTACATGAAATTTATCGTATCTAATTGATTCATTTTTTTTTGTAGACCAATCTTATAGGCATAGAGCTTATGAAAAGGATTTCTAACACGGAGCAAGATCTAAAGGAGTGGCATGATGAAGCAGGGAATTGGAGGGGACAGTATGATAGCTTAATGATCGACATGGATACCTTAGAAGAAGAAAGGGATACCTTGAAGTGACAGAAAAGAATCATGTCAGCAGAACTAGCAGCGGAGAAGGCTTCTTCCAATCAGGCTGATAAGGACAAGAGCATTCTCGAGTCTTCATTTGCTGAGCAGTTGTCCCGTGCCTTCGAAGAAGTTAGGAACTTGAAAGACTTGCTGAGGTAGAAGGAGGAATACTCAGGCGAGCTTGTGTAATCACTCACCCGGACCCAGGAGGATCTTCGTATTGCTTTAGACAGAGTCCAATCCCTGGAGGAGTCGATTGTACCTTTGAGGGTTGCCTATGAAGCTGCTGAAGCGGAGAAGGGCGGGTTAAAAGCTGAGCTTCAAGTATGGGCGAGAGATTATGAAGATCTCGAAGAGGCGACTGCTATCGATGTGAGTTGGGCGTACATGAATTCTCGTCTTGATACATTGACGAAAATGAGTTAAGAGGGTTTCGACCTTAGTTCTGAAATAGCTAAAACTAAGGAAGCCATGGAGAAGGCTCAACAAGGTCATAACCTCTCTTCACCTGATGGTGAGACTTCTGTTGCTCATGCCTCTTGGTCCCAAGTCGCTCCCGTTCCTCCTACTAGTGAAGAATTCAATCCTCCTCCTCAAGAATATTAAAGTGTTGGTTCACCCCTTTTTTTTATTTGATTGGTGGTTACCCCAGCTCCATCGGGGTAAATTTAGATCTTTTAAAAGTCCCCAACTGACAACTTAGGGGCACCGTAATGTATAAATCATATGAGGCTAAGTACTAGTTAGTACTTAGTTCTTACTTAGCCGCTTTTTTTTTTAATATATGCAAGTTATGACTTTTTTTGCTTTGAGCTTCTGTTTCACTCTTAAGTCTTTTGCATGTTTTTATTTTTGAGGTTTTTGTTTTTCCTCTGAATATTTGCATGAATATGCCGAAATCACGTGTACCTTTTCGTAGTAGGCACGGTGTTGTATATAAAATGTGAGCCTTTTTTGTAGTAGGCTTTGTTTATGAAAGAGGGCCCTTTTTTGATTGACACTTAATGAAGAAAACGTCTCAACTTCATAATGGTGTAATAATACAATAGAGTGATAGGAAGTTTTTCACATGTTTAAGAATGTTTCTGAGGAAAGTTTTTTGTTTGAACTTCCACGACATTTTACATGTGTTTTGATTATCGTCTAAAACTCATGTTGCAACTGCTTTTATTAGCAGATTTGATATACACTTGTATTTCGTAACTGTTTTTCGTAAGTAACAGTTTTTCCGAGTTAATACAAGGGAACAGCTATTTTTCATTAGTAAACAGCTTTTATAAAGGTTGGGTTTTTTACCCATAACTGTTTTTGTTAACAACATTTTTTAATAAGTATGAGGGAAATGCTTTTTCATCCGTAACTGTTTCATTTGAATACAAGGATTTTGATCTTTCATCCGTAACTATTTTATTTGATAACAGTTTTCTATATGAGTATATAGATTTCGTAACTGTTTTAAATCACAACAATTTTTTTAATGAGTACAATGATGATGATCCTTTACCCCTAACTGTTTTTGTTACAACAGTTTTGAATAAGTACAAAGATGTGCATTTCTTACTCGTGGCTAATATTTTTCCTTTCAACCTGAACATGTTCGAAGGTTTTTTGAATTAGGCTTTGTATTTGAGTCTTCGGCTCTTTCGATTCTACTCGAATCACTTGACTTCTTGGGTAGATGGATCTTCAGGCTCGAGCTTTGACTTTCCGATAGTCTTCTTTGCTTCGTCTTAGCCTTCCATATTGTATAGTCCCCCAAGTGTTTGAGCTTTGAAGAATAAAATCTCGAGCACTTGACTATTCATTCCTTGTGGCCCTTTTCCTGAAAAGGAAAATTGTGCAGGACTCGAAGGTATATAGTCTTTATATTCTTGATGATGATTTTATTTGTTGACTCAGCTTGACCATTAGCCACGGGGTGGTATGGTGTTGAAGTGATCCGTTTGATTTGCCACCTTTCAAAGAAGCCTGTGATTTGAGAGCCTATAAATTGTGGGACATTATCACACACGATTTCCTTTAGTATTCCAAAGCGGCATATTATGTTTCGCCATAAGAAGCTTTTAACTTCCTTTTCTCGCACTTGTTTTAATGTGTCTGCCTCTACCCATTTTGTGAAATAATATACGAGTAGAAACCATACCTGTCCTTTAGCTGGGGGAAGAGGTCCCACTATGTCCATACCCCATTTCATGAAGGGCCATGGAGATATAATTGTATGCAACAATTCCGCTGGTCAATGCATGTTATTGGCGAACCTTTAGCACCTGTCGTATTTGGATACGAAGTTCTCGGCATCTTCTTCCATCTTAGGCCAATAGTACCCCAACTCTGATTAGGGTTTTTACCAAGGATATCGCTGCTGAATGATTTCCACAGTGTCCTTCATGGACTTCTTTCATCATAAACTCTATTTTATTAGGTCCAACACATTTAGCTAGGGGCCCTCCGAACATCTTGTGATATAGTGAATTGCGAATGAGGCAGTACCGTGCAGCTTTGCGGCGAAGTGCTTGAGTTGTTTTCTTGTCTTCAGGTACGGTGCCATTCTGCAAAAGTTTAAGAATTTCGTTTCTTCAATCCCAGGTTAAATTGTTGAAAGTTACCTCATTTCTGTCCTGGTCGATCGCTGAATGGAATAGATGAATGACGATTGCATTGTCTTTGTTTGTTACTTCCGTGACTGCTGCGAGGTTAGCCAATGCATCTGCCTCTGCATTTTCCTCCCTAGGTATTTGTATTACTTTCCATGTTTTAAATTGTCTTACGAGTTCTCATGCCTTTTCCAGATAATGTTGCATCTGAGTCTCTCGAGCGATGTAAGTCCCCTGCATTTGATTTACTACCATTTGGGAGTCGATGTTAATTACGATTTGCTCGATTGAGAGTTCTCGTGCGAGTTCTAGTCTTGAAATGACAGCTTCGTACTCTGCTTCATTGTTAGTTATAGGATAACATTTAATAGCATGTTGTGTCTTCTCACCCGTGGGTGATATTAAGACTATGCCTAAGCCGGCTCCGTTTACATTGGAAGAGCCATCAGTAAACAGGGTCCATAGACCTGGATTAGAACCATTAAAGAGTTGTAACTCCTTTTCCACTTCAGGGACAATGTTATTACTAAAGTCAGCAACAAAATCAGCTAATATTTGAGACTTAATTACAGTCCTAGGCTGATATATTATTTCATGCTCACTTAATTCTATGACCCACTTGGCTAATCTTCCTGACAATTCTTGCTTATGCAAAATATTTCTTAAAGGATATGAAGTCACAACAGTGATCGTATGACATTGAAAATATGGTCGTAATTTTCTATATGCCATTATTAAAGCTAAGGCTAACTTTTCTAGATGTGGATATCTGGTTTCAGCATCTAGTAAAGTTTTGCATAATAAATAGGAGATTGTTTACCTTTATCTTCTCTTACCAATATTGCACTTACAGCAATTTCTGAGACTGCTAAGTAGATATACAATCTTTCCCCTTCTTTTGGCTTTGATAGCAATGGCGGTTCTGATAGATAAGTCTGCAGATTCTTGAGGGCCTATTAACATTCTTTAGTCCATTCTAACTAATTCTGCTTTTGAGTACTGAAAAGAATTTAAAACTTTTTTCAGAAGACCTGGAAATAAATCTTCCCAAAGCTGCTATTCTCCCCATTAGTCTTTGAACTTCTTTTTTATTTGTTAGTATATCAGGTATTTCTTCTATAGCTTTAATTTGAGCGGGATTTACCTTTATTCCTCTGTTTGATACAAGGAAACCCAAAAGTTTACTTGATTGTACACCGAAAGCACATTTTTCTGGATTCAACTTCATATTATACATGCGTAAAATGTCAAAAGTAATAGAAAGGTGTTGGAAATGGTCTTCCGCCCGTGTTTATTTTACCAGCATATCTTTAATGTAAACTTCCATCGTTTTTCTCAGATGTTCCTGGAACATCTTAGTCACTAGCCTTTGATAGGTGGCTCCAGCATTTTTTAAGCCAAAAGGCATGACTTTATAACAGTAAGTCCCCTTGTTCGTAATGAAGGAGGTTTTTTCCTCGTCTGAGGGATCCATTTTAATCTGATTATTACCAGAATATGCATCTAGAAAGCTTAATAATTCATGACTTGCGGTAGCATCAATCATTTGATCTATATATGGTAATGGGAATGAATCTTTGGGGCATGATTTATTTAAATCAGTATAATCTACGCATACCCTGCATTTGACATTCTTTTTTGGTACCACCACAGTGTTATCTAACCAGTTAGGGTACGTTACCTCTAGTATCGAACCAATTTTCAAGAGTTTTTGTACCTCTTCGTCAATCACTTGGTTCTTGAATGGTCCTTGCTTTCTTTTTTTCTGCTTAACAGGTACGAAGGATGGATCTTCATTTAGTTTATGAGTCATCACTTCTGGTGGAATACCTGTCATATCTGAGTGGGACCACACAAAGCAATCTGCGTTAGACTTTAAATAATCAATTGACGTACCTTTTTGACTGGGGCTCATCCTCGTGCCTACATACACCTTCTGTTCAGGTTTTGATTCAAACAATGGAACAGCTTCGAGCTCATGTAGTTGTTTTGATGTGTTCGTCTTCCTCCGGTTCATGAATTGTCAGGTCTGGAGTCTACATCTATGTGGTCCAACGCATCTTCCGTGGTGACTGGATTCACCTTCTCGTGGGTATCTCCTCTCGTACCTGTTTGAACATCTACTTATGTCGTACCTGTTTGGTCAGTAATTTTTTCTGTACCTATTTGGCCGGTGACATCTGTTTGAAAGATTTCTCTATTTTCCGGTTCTTTCGTCTCTTTTTTGTTATAAAGTGCCACGAAATTTATATTTCTGGAGGTTTGTTAATCACCTCTAATTTGTCTGATTCCCCATTCTAAGGGGAATTTAATTACCTGGTGTAAGGTGGATGGTACTGCTTTCATTTCATGGATCCAAGGCCTTCCCATAATCACGTTATAAGCCATGTCAGTATCAATGACTTGGAATTTGGTATTCTTATTTATTCCCTCGACGTAAGTGCTAAGTTCGATATCTCCTTTGGTTATCACCGTAGAGTTATCAAACCCTGATATGGCTCGTGCCATTGGGATCACCTGATTTCCCATGAGCATTTCTTCCACGACTCTTAACAAGATGATATTGACTGAACTACCTGGATCAATCAACACTCTTTTAACGTTAGTGTCATGAATGAGTAAGGATATTACCAGAGCATCATTATGGGGAAGCATTAGTCCGCCAAAATTTGCATCGTCAAAGGTTATGTCATCTTCATCTGGATTTTCTCGAAACCGCTTTCCGTGGGTAATTGTGACCTTTGAGGCTAATTCGCAAATTATTCCGCTCACTTCCTCTCCTCCATGTATCATGTTGACGGTTCTTTTTGGAGAAGGAGGCTTCGGGGGCTCCTACTTGTTCTTTATATATGCCTATTTACCTTTATCACTAAACAATTCTATTAAATAGCCCTATTTCAATAAGTGTTCTATTTCACCTTGTAAAAATCTGCAATCTGCAGTCCTGTGTCCATGATCATTATAGAACTCACACCAGAAATCTGAGTTTCTTTTATTTGGGTTTGACCACATTTCTTTGGGCCATTTAACCTTATCTCTCATATTTCTTATTATTGAAACAAGTTCAGGAGTACTTACATTAAAGGTATGATCCTCAATGCGTGTATTACCTCATCCTAATCCTTTCTGGATCTGGATCTGGATGAGGATGAGCCCACATCTCTGCTTGGTGGTCTATAATTTGACCTAGTAATTTTAAACATGGGACGAGTTTCACGCCCCGATGGTCCTAAGTAAGGATCGTACCTATTTTTACCTGATCTCCTGTTTGAGTCAGAACGTCTCGATCTGGAATGATCTTCATCTCTCGAACGAGCAATGATATCTTCTTTTATTCGAAGTTTAGTACTGTACCTATTATATACATCATTCCACGTTGTAGCTGGGAATTCTCTGAGACTTCTTTTGAGTCTCCTCGTGGCTTCCAAGCTTTTGTCATTTAGATTACTTGTGAATCCCATGGCTGCCCAGTTATCAGGCACCATGGGTAATTGCATTCTTTCTCGTTGGAACCTTTCTACAAATTCACGGAGTAGTTTCGTGTCTCCTTGCTTTATTTTAAATATGTCCTCCATTCTTTTCTCGACTTTTTGTGCTCCAAAGTGTGCTTTTATGAAAGAATCTGCAAGCTCAGCAAAAGAATCAATAGAATTTTCAGGGAGAAGAGAATACCAAGTTAGGGCTCCTTTGGTAAGTGTTTCTCTGAATTTTTTGACAAGGACTGACTCAATTTACTGTTTTGTTAAATCGTTGCCCTTTACTCTAGTAGTAAAAGCGGTCACATAGTCGCGTGGGTCAGTTGTTCCATCATACTTAGGAACGTCAGGCATTTTAAACTTCTTGGGTATAGGCAAGGGTGTTGCGCTTGGTTTCCAAGGTTGTTGAGAGTATCTATCAACATCAATGCCCTTGATAACAGGTAGTACTCCAGGAATTTTCTCGATTCGATCATTTTGTTCCTTCATCTGTTTCTGCATGGTTAGTAGTAAATTTTGTAATTCAGAGTTATTAGTTATACCTGGTCTCGCTTCGAGATATTAGTTAGGAGTGTCATCCCTTGCTGAGTTTGCCAACCCAGACTGAGGATTTTCCATGGTGATAGTATTATTTGGAGGTGGTGTCAGCGATGCAGGTAGTGCTGCCGGTATTACCCTTGCAAATTCTTGCAAAGCTTGTCTGACGTACTCTGCAATCATTTGCTTTATTAGATATTGTTCTACCGTTTGCTCGTTGTTATTGCGGTTGTTATCAGATCTTTCGGGGGATGGTTCTCTTGAACCACGTGGGGTTCCTTGAGGTGATGGAACTGGGGTTCCATTCCTCAGCTGGTTGTTGTCGTTGGAGTTCGACATAGTTTAGAGGATATCAATTGAAAAGCAAACTAAGATTATCAGATTCCCGGTAACGGAACCAATTTGTTTAACCAAAAGATTAGATCCTTTGACCAAAGCTATTATTAGGATGAACGCGGGTTACTGATAATCAAGGAAATATTATTAAATAAAGAAGAATAAGTAAAATGCAATAGTATGATGCTCAGAAAGTAAAATGTATTCTCTTCGAAGTTCAGATGATCTTTATAAGTTATCCTCCCCTCCTTTATATAGGGGGTCTCTTACTATAACGTCAATGATCACCCATTAATGACTAATTATTACATTTAATGGGGAGTTACAAAGGATAACTGTAACTGTTGTATGAAGGTTACATAACATATGAGTCATTGATTGAGGATCCCTGAATCTGCCCATAGCTTTGTCTGGATTCATTTTGACCGTGTCTCTTTCCTTTCTCAATCAGGTTGAGTTTTTCGTGGCTGATTACTTCATAGGTTTATTGACCCGCGACTCTTTGTTCCGTACCTCTTTATCGCATCATATCCAGTTGTCGCGTTTCCCTTGGTCCACGTAGCTGGCTGAGTTGTCATGAATCACCTTACGTGTGAAACTCTTTTTCTTTATCAATACAACAGCTTCATACTCTGCTTCATTGTTATTAATAGGGTAACACTTAATTTCTTGTCTTATACTTTCCCCAATGGGTGGATTAGGACAATACCCAAACCAGCTCCTTTAACATATTGAAGAGCCATCAGTAAATAAATTCTACTTACCTAGATTAGCTCAAGTGAATATTTGTAACTCTTTTTCTACTTCAGGAACTATTTTTGTGCTAAATTTGCTACATAATCTACTAAGACTTGAGATTTTATTGCAGTTCTAGGTTGATAAATAACGTCATTTCTATTACCCACTTGGCTAATCTGCCTGACAATTCTTGTTTATGCAAAATATTCCTTAAAGGATAAGTAGTTACTACGGAAATATAATGACATTGAAAGTATGGTCTCAATTTCTTAGATGACATAACTAATGCTAAAGCAAGTTTTTCTAGATGAGGATATCTAGTCTCATCATCTAATAAAGATTTACTAACATAATAAATTGGAGATTGTTTACCTTTGTCTTCTCTTACTAATACTGCACTTACAGCCACTTTTGAAACTGCTACTATATACAAACAGTCTTTCTCCAGCCCTTGGTTTAGCTAGTAAAGGAGGATTTGATAAGTATGCCTTCAAATGTTTGAGGGCTTGATGGCATTCCTCAGTCTATTCGAACTGATTTTGCTTCTTT
The DNA here is from genome assembly GCA_005239495.1 of Nicotiana undulata. Lineage (NCBI taxonomy): Eukaryota > Viridiplantae > Streptophyta > Magnoliopsida > Solanales > Solanaceae > Nicotiana > Nicotiana undulata. Next base: position 9,466 of record MDKH01090711.1, read on the forward strand.
AACACTGAAAAGAAATTGAAGCTTTTTCTGAAGACTTTGAAATGAATCTCCCCAAAGCTGCAATCCTACCTATCAATCTTTGTACCTCTTTTTTTCTCGTGAATGTATCAGGTATTTCTTCAATTGCTTTAATCTATGCAGGATTTACTTCAATACCTCTATTAGATACGAGAAAACCTAAAAACTTACCTGAAGCTACGCCAAAAGCACATTTTTGGGGGTTCAATTTCATATTATAGCTGCCTAAGATCTCGAAGGTATTTGAAAGATGTTGAAAATGATCTTCCACTTGTATAGATTTTACTAACATATCATTAATATATACTTCCATGGTATTTTCCAGGTGTTCTTGAAATATTTTGGTCACCAACCTCTGATATGTGGCTCCAGCATTTTTGAAGCCAAAAGGCATGACTTTGTAACAATAAGTCCCCCTGTCCGTAACGAATGAAGTTTTTTCTTCATCTACGAGATCCATTTTTATTTGATTATAACCAGATATGCATCTAAAAAACTTAATAGCTCATGACCTGCGGTAGAATCAATCAATTGATCTATATGCGGTAAAGGGAATAAATCCTTTGGACATGCTTTATTTAAGTCAGTGTAATCTACACAAACTCGCCATTTACAATTCTTTTTTAGAACTACCACAGTATTAGCTAACCAATTAGGATATTTTACCTCGTATATTGAACCGATCTTTAAGAGTTTTTCTACCTCATCATTGATCACTTGATTTTTGAATGATCATTGCTTCCTCTTCTTCTGCTTGATAGGTAGGGATGGCAAACGGTGCGGGGCGGGGCAGTTGCGTGGCAAACTCGTGCACACCTGCGAAGACTCCAACCAGACCCACCCCACAAAACAAAATTTACTATTTTTAACGGCCCCGCCCCGCAAATTTTTTTTTTTAATTTTATCTTTTGATAATATTTTGTAATTTATTAAATCTATTATTAGCAGTTTATGTAGATCATGAGATCATTTTATAGTAATTCTTTGTTTAAAGAAAGTAAACCGGCGGGTAAACGTTATTATCCGTACTAATCTACTTATCATGTTAAGGTTTTGTAACTTTTATAACTTTACCGTTATGGTATGTAAAGTTTAATTACTTTAAGTATCTACGAAAATAGTCTTATGACTGTAACTTATGTTAGGTGAAATTCAATTACTGATAAAGATAAATTTGTAACTTAGGTAAAGTATGTACTGAAAATAGTCTTTTTTTTAGTAACCCGCACCCCGCGACCCGTCCCTCCCCGCATTAATTTTTTTTTTAAATTAAGACCCCTCCCCCCCACCCCACCCCCGCATTGCAACGCCCCATTTGCCATCCCTATTGACAGATATGTATGATGGATCTTCATTTAATTTATGGGTCATCACCTCCGGAGGTATACCTGTCATAACTGAATGCAACCATGCAAAACAATTTGCGTTAGTTTTCAAAATTCAATTAACTTACCTCTCATTTCTGGGCTTAGCTTTGCTCCAATATGAACTTTTCGATTTGTCCATTGTTCGAATAGTACAAAAACTTCGAGTTCTTCAGCTATTGCTTTGATGTTTTCATTCTCCTCTTGTTCTTGAATCACATCTGGTCTCGAATCCACATCAGTTTGTATTGATACAATTTCAGTTGAGATTTGATTTACTGCGTCTTCCCCGTTTGCTCCTGTATCTATCTTGCATGACTGCATCACTGAGTTGATATTCCTTGATGTTTGTTGATCTCCTCAAATCTGTCAAATTCCCGATTTTGAAGGGAATTTGATAACCTGATGTAACGTAGATGGCACAACATCCTTGGCCTCCCAAGAATCACATTGTAGACCATGTCCGTGTCTATCACTTGAAATTTTGTTTATTTTATGACTTCTTCTGTGAATGTATTTAGTTCTATCTCACCCTTTGTAATAACGGTTGAGTTATTGAGACCAGATAAGGAACGTGCTTTTGGAACTACACGGTCGCTAATTAGCATTTCGTTCACCACTCACAATAGAATAATATTCATGGAGATACCTGGATCAATCAAAACTTGTTTTACAATAGTATCATGTTTAAGTAAAGATATTACCAGTGCATCATTGTGGGGAATCATCAAGCCATATGCATCTGCATAATCAAACGTTATGTTGTATTCTTCCAAAGTTTGACAAACTTGCTTTCCATGAGTTACCATGAACTTTGATGTCTTTCTTACAGTTGTATAAGTTACACCGTGGACTTCTTCCCCTCCGCTTATCACATTCACTATTCTCTTTGGAGACGGAGGTTCTGGAGGCTCTTGTCTATTTTTCATGTAAGCTTGTTTGCCTTTCTCGTGGAATAAATCTGTCAAATAACCCTGTTTCAACATATGTTCCACCTCACCTTGTAATAGTCTGCAATATGATGTTTTATGGTCGTGGTCGTTATGAAACTCGCACCATAAATCTGGGTTTCTTCTATTTGGATTTGATCTCATTTCCTTTTTCCATCGTACCTTATCCCCCATACTTAAAACAACTACTAATTCAGAAGTACTTATATTGAAACTACAATCGTCAATCCTCGCATTTGCGTTAGTATCTTTATCACGTATACTCCAATCTCTTATGAACCTTGAAAATGATGAACCTGAATCTCTTTTCGTGAACCTATGATCAGCCCGTACGTTTTTGGATTTGGAACGTTCTTCTCGCCCTGAAGGTCCCATATAAGGCTCGTACCTATCTTTACCGTACCTTTTCTCATATTCTGACCATCTCGAACTTGTTTTCTCATCAACCCTTGATTGAGCAACAATGTCTTCTTTGATCCGCAACTTGGTACTATACCTATTATAGACATCATTCCATGTTGTGGTAGGGAACTCTCGTAAGCTTTCTTTAAGCCTTCTCGTAGCCTCTGAACTTCTTTCATTTAAAGTGTGAATGCCATGGCCGCCCAATTGTCAGGTACTCTTGATAGCAACATATTTTCACGTTGGATTCTATCTACGAATTCTCGAAGCAATTCTGTATCTCCTTGATATACTTTAAATATATCCTCCATTCTCTTTTCAACTTTTTGAGCTCCCGAGTGTGCTTTTATAAATAAATCTGCAAGCTCAGCAAAATAATCAATAGAATTTTCAAGTAAAAGAGAATACCACGTTAATGCCCCTTTCGTGAGTGTTTCTCCAAACTTTTTGACCAACACTTATTCGATCTCCTGCTTGGTTAAATCATTTCCTTTCACTCCCGTGGTGAACGCAGTGGCATGGTCACGTGGATCAGTCGTTCCATCATATTTTGGGATGTCAGGCATTTTGAACTTCTTGGGAATGGGCAATGGACATGCGCTTGGTGTCCAAGGTTGTTGTGAGTATTTGTTGATATCCACTCCCTTAATCACAAGTGGTATGCGGGGTATTTGCTCAATACGGCCGTTTTTTTCTTTCAGCTATTTCGGCAAGGTTAGTAATAAAGTTGTAAATCAGAATTACTAGGCGTACCTGGTTTCCCATCACGTGACTCATTGGGAGTTCCCCCACTTCATGAATTAGCTAATCCTGAACGTGGGATTTCCACAGTTGCAGTATTGTTTGGTGGAGGAGTTGGTGACACAATTGTAGTCCCCTCACGAAAGCCTAGAGAGAATTATTCATGTGCTCAGCGATCAACTGCTTCACAACATCCTGCTCAACAGTTTGTTCATCTCCATGTTGTTCATTATTGTGAGGAGTAGATCTTTCAAGTGACCCTTCTCGTGAAGTGCGTGGTGTTCCCTGAGGTGATGGAACTGGAGTCTTTTCCACTATTGGTTGTTGTCATTGATAGTCGACATGACTTTGTTGTGAGAGATAAAGATTTGGAAAGTAAGAAGATTATCAGTTTTCCGGTACCGGAACCAATTTGTTTAACCAAAGAATTAGATCTCAGTCAAAGCCTATTTTTAGAAGTACTCGGGCTACTGATAATCAAGAAATTTTGTATTCTCTTAATAATAAGATAGGAAATTAGAATAAGAAATAGCAAAGAAATTGATTGAAAGTAAAAGAAAGTAATTGTATTCCAATAATAATCAGAACGTGTCCTTACAAGTGAAATCTCCTTCCCTTATATAGGAATCTATAAGTACAACGTTTCTTCCCTTATATGACTGAATCATTATTAGCATTAATGATATTAACGAGACGTTATAATTTGCAATCATAATTGTTCATGAATATTTTGTAATATTTATGATCATTCATGCACATTAATTGACGATTCATGAATCTTCCCTCTTTATTGTCTTGATTCATTCCGCTGGTGCCTCTTCATATAGCAATTCAGACTCGAGCGTCTTGATGTTTTATACTTCAATACCACACAAGAGGGGGGTGATTTGTGTGGTGTCCAATTTTTGAGTGTTGTCTCAATAGAAGAACCTGGTTCTTCTTGGTGTTCCAACTTCTACTGGTGCGGAATAATAAATGCAGTAAAGTAAAAACACAAAGATTTTTACGTGGAAAACACCTGGCTCAAAAGGTGAAAAAACCACAACCTACTACTCAGTAGGATTTTCCCAAACTCCTCACTACAATTCTGAGCCAAACAGCATTTACAAAATAAACTCTTTTGTAAACCTAGGACTAACTCTAATCCCTTTGTGGAAAACTAGCCTCTAGCTAATTGCGACAAGCTTCAAGATACCTCTAACTTGAACAGTGTGTACCTATTACAATTTCTTCTAATAAATCTGAAAGATACAATATTAAATCTCCCACTACAACCAACTAGACTTAAAAGACAAACAGATGGAACTGGTTCTTCTAGCTGGTAAGTAGCTTTTGTGTCGCACAAGGATTCTGCTTGCAAAATAGCTCTGGAAATTTTTCTTCCAATTCTATTTTCACTTCTATCTTTGTGCGTAAAATCTTCAGCAGGAATTCTTCAACACTTTATAGAATCAGTTGTTGAGATATGCTGTTCAATTCTAATGCAAGTCTTCCTTGGTGGAAGAGTTTGTATTTATCTCAACTTTCTTCTTTTGTTTTTGTCCTCGCTGAACTCGAACTCTAACCTCTTATAAATTTTCAAACTTTTCGCTTTAGGAGACAACCTCTTAGTTCATGGATAATTTTCAATCATGTTTATCTCATGTGCATAGACGGTTCTTATGCCAATGAGTATGTTCAAGTATGTTTGCCCTGATGGACCTAGTTCAACTGGGTAGACATTTGTCATTCTTCAAAACCATGCAGTGACTTGGGTCAATAAATTCCCCATTTTTGATGATGACAAACTATGTGATTAACCCTGTACAATCTTCAAACACTTTGTATAGTTTTAAGCATTTATCATAGAGATACCAGGTTCATTAGGTTATAAATATCACAATTCTTTGAAATTTTGAATTTGAAAAGCAATATCTTCCCCCTTTTGGCATCATTGAAAAGTTACAAAATGATAAACTTACCAGGGTTATTAACAATTACTCATGGCCATTGAGGCAACTGCACGTGCAAAGCATGATTAATCATCAAAAGAAGCCAATAAAATGTAAGCTGAGTAAGAAACTGAGACAAAGTCAATAACTAACAAAGGCAGAAATCATTGATTAGATAGCTCCCAAACATCATACACAAAAAGAACTAAAACAGTCACAACCATGAGCAAGAAGACAAAAAAACAGAAACAGAACAAATCTCGAACTGGGCATTGAGAGGGGTTTATGGTGGCACTGGACTCCTAAGGCTGGGAAGGGGAAGATGAGGTTGGGGTTTTGGCTTGAAGGAGAGAAATCATTTGTTGAAGAAAACCTTCATTATTCTCCTTCTCTTTGGCTAATTCAACTCTGAGATCACTCTCAGCTTCAACCTCAATAAGGAGATTTCAATCGAAGGATCTCAACATCCTTTATCTCACATTCCTGCACCAAATACCTGACTTTGCTATTAACAGGCTGCTTCCTAGATGAACCAGGTTCATCCTCCGGAACATTTACATTGTAGTCACAAGTCAGCAAAGTATTCCTCCCAAAGAAATCCTTAGAAGTAGCCATCTCAACTTTCTTCACAGAAACCTCGAAATGGGCAAGCACGGCAATCAGAATAAACCAATATGGTATGGCATGTGCCTTGGCCCCATTCACAACTCTATCCAAGAGTTGGATGATAAAAGCCGGCCAATTTATCTGCTTACGCCTATACAAGCATTCCATAAGTGTTAAGTCCATGTAGCTGGCAATGTGCCTACGCTCTTGTCTTGGTAGAAGGAACTTGATCACAAACTCGAAGAACAACTTGTGTTGGGGCTTCATTTCACTCTTATACACTGGCATGGGCTCTGGTTCCTCTTGATTTTCACAAAAGAATCTTGTAATATTTAGAGCAGAGGACATCCCATCGAGACTAGGCCATCTTTGCCCTTGTTGGTATAATTTGTCGAGGGCTCGGGTGGGCCCAGGGGTCTCCCGGACCCCGACCGGG